>JAVXUP010001521.1:0-221372 GCA_033070095.1 Escallonia herrerae
CTTCTAGATATATATTTTTTAAAAATTCTTCTTCTTCTTTTAGATTAATATCTTCTAAAAGATTATAATCTTTTTGTCTTATAGTTTCTATTTCTTCCAATGCTTTATCAATTTTATTGTCTAACTCAGTTTTATAATTTATTTCCGGTTCACATATATCTATATGAACGGGTTGCGAGATAAAAGCTTGGCTTAGATCTAGGTCTTTTAAGTCTTTCATTATATCCGAGTCTATATCTGTTATAATTTCTTCAGGTTGATTGAAGATATCTAAACTTTCTTCTCGTTCAACGAGTTGTATAAATTCTTGTAATTGTTGCATACTAATTCCTCTTCCTATAAATGTAGTTCCTATTTTTTGATTTAATATTTTAAAATCTGTTGTTTTAAAGACGTCTAAATTATTCATCTGTTTCGGTTTCTTGAGTGTCTGGGTTATTAATTGCTTCAACGTAATTTGTGAATCTAACAGACATTCTGCCTGACGTATTACGGTACCAAAAACTGTCTGTGGGTACTATACTTGTAGATGAACTAGTTCCTAATATTTTGTCTACTTGCCATTCTTGGCCTGAATTTTCTAAAGAATTTACTTTGTAAGGAGGTAAAAGTCTAATTCCTCTATTGATGATAAACTTAGCTGTATCTTCTATACTTAATTGATATCCTACTTGACTATTCTGTGTGAGTTTACCTATAAAGGTAGTACAGATTAGAAGATTTTTACCTTGCTGAAAATCTTCATATCCTTTTGTCATTATTTTAATTTTAATGTTTCTAGCAAAATCTCTTGTATTTAAGCAAAAGTCTGGTGCACAATAGAATATGCCACCATTGTTGTTCATATCAACTTCTATTGCTCCTAGAATTGCTTGCTCACTCGTAAATCTCTCATCTACTATAGCTAAAAATACTTTAGCACCTGTATCTCTTCTTGTTAATCCTTTACTACCAATAACTATTAATCCTATGTGTGTTAAATTTAAATTTCCTCTGATCAAATCTTGCTCAGAGTCTGGATGTATTAAATTTATACTTACTGTATCTTCTCCTATGCATCTATTTTGAGTTTCTCTATAGTGCATAAAGAGTCTTGTTTGACTTAAATTTGCATTATTTTGATATAAAATTTGTGGAGAAATTAAGTCTAGCCTATTTTGTCTAAATTGTTCAATTTGTCTATCTATGTCTATGACTTGTTCTAAGGAAGCTATGGGTGCAGGAGGATTTCTAAATAGTCTTAGAACTCTATTACCTACTGTATTTTCATTTCTTCTTCTAGTTTCTGTTGCGAGTACTTCTGTTCTATTTCTGTCTTCTGCATTACCTCTTCCTAAAATATTACTATTGTTTCTTATCATAGACTAAAAAATTTAATGCCTCTTTTGTTTTAGAATTTTTTCTTTTGTCTATTTTAATATTATTTAATTTAGAGCATAATTCTTCAATATCTGTCGTAACTATTTCTTTATCTTTTTTCTGTGTCATGATGTGTTCTAATTTGTCTAATTTTTCTAAGCAATTTATTAATAAAAGGATAATAATGTTATTTTGTTTTCTAGATACTATTTCATTTGGAGTTCCTAAACTGTTTCTTGATAAGCCTTCTGATGGAGTTATATAATTATTACTTTCGAGGAAGGCTTGCTTATAATCTAAATTTGCTTCGTATTCTTTAGAGCTACTCATTTATATTCTATTCCCTGTATGTTAAAATATTGTCTTAAATTATTTTCTATTCTAACATTTTGTTTTTCCATATTCTGTATTTTTTGTTTACTTTCTCTTAGTTCTTGCCTAATTTCTTCAAGTTGTTTTTGTATATAGTCTAAATTATTATGTTTGGGTTTATCTAAGTTAGATTGTAACATGTTTTTAATATAATCTAAATTTTCTCTTATTATTTTAAGGCTATGTTGATCTGTTTGTATATTGAGATATTCTATGTTTTTAGACATTTTAATAGGGTAAATATAAATTTCTTCTAGTTTGTCTATTATTTTCTTGTTGCTGTATCATAAGTGTTTGCAGATTACTTAAACGTAATTGACTCATATAATTATCATAAGATTCATCATCTAACTGTGTTCTAATATGTCTTAAGAGTCCTTCTAAATATGCATTAACTTGTAGAAAATCATTTTCTAAGGTTATAAACAAATGTCCATAAGTTTGTAAGGGTCTAGGAACAGATCTTAGTCTTCCTAGTTGCATTAATAATTTTAATCTATTATTAACGTAGTGAATGCGATTTAAAGCAGTATAAAAACGATTGAATTGAATTGTATTTTCTTCAGGTGTAGAATTATATGTCATAGTATCTTCAGTATAATCACTATAAAATGAAGGATCTACTGGTCTATTGTTACTACTCATTTTATGTTTCAAAGGCGTTGTCGAGATTGGCCATGGCTTCTTCATCCCATGGGTAATCATTATCACTTGCGTTATAATCTGTATTATTATCTTCGTTTGTATCTTCAACCTCATTCTTTTCTTAAAGGGCTTAGGTGTTTTTCCGGCCAACCTCCCCCCATTTTGGTATCAGAGCCATAAATCCTTGGTTTTTGGTTTTTATGAGAATTTTCCTAAGTAAAGGAGATGACTGAGTAACCCAGAGCAAGTAGCCCCGGTCAAATTGCTGAAATGAGTAATCTTAGAGAAAGCATGCATTTAGCTAGAATGGAAGACAATTATGAAGAATTTCGTAGATTTTTTGCTGTTATTCAACTTATCGAAGATACAAATTCTAATATTAGGTTTCATATTTCTGAACGTACTTTACCTATGAATTTATCTTAGTATATATTGATGATATTTTAATATGTAGTAAAAATGATACCGAACACATTGCGCACCTAGATTTAGCATTTAAATTATTTGAAAAACATGGCTTGATTCAATTGTTTCACTAATTTCTCGTCCTAAAGCTCCTGGTAATTTATATAGAAATTTGTCTATAACATTTGAGTTGTATATGTTTCCACTTTGTGAGGCAAAATAATAGTATTCTTGCATAAAAGGTTTTATATTATGCCAGTTATATAGATGTACTTGTTCTATTCCACTGTTTTTCTATGAAATGTTCAGTTTTTTCTAAAATTGGAGTACGCGGTCTAACCGGAGACCCTCGTCTAAACTTTCTAAGCGTGATTCTTCATCTATTTGTCTAAGTCTACGATGAATTTCGCTATAATAGAGTGAATTGTTTTGTTGATCTTTCAATTGTATATAAAAACCTATAAGGTGTTGGAAAAATATATCAAAGTCTTCTAATAAGGAATCTAGAACTAATAGACCAAATATAGATCTCTTTAGGCAAATGTCTGAAAGACATGAAGGTAGTGCTTTAGAAAATATAACAGACCATATACATAATTTACAAATAAATAGAGAAGTAAACTCTAGTGAAGATATTTTAGGTAGCACGGATACAGACAGTGTAAATTTACCTAGTTAATATGGAAAGAAGGGCCAAAACAACCTAGAAAGACGTATTTCCTACGAAAAAGTAGAGCTAGAAAACCTTTTTTAAATCCAAGACATGTTAGAAAATATGACAATAGACGCATCTATAAAAATAAAATTACATGCTATTCATGCGGAGAACCTGATCATTCTAATACTAAATTCATGTTTTGAAATTAATAATGCCTTGAAATGTTCTAAGGCATAAATAATAGCAAGTAATTCAAAATCTAAACTTGTCAAATATTGGTTACTTTCTTTATATTTACCACTTGCGTATCTGCATAATCTTTCTTCTTTTTTACTGCTATATTTATTTGGTTTGCAATATAAGACTGCTCCCCAGCCTTCTTTGCAACCGTCTGTTTGAACTATTAAATAATCTGTTTCTAATGGTAAATATAAGTCGGGTAATTGTTTTACTTTGTCTTTTAAAGTTTTTATAAGGTTAATATCTTCTGTATTAAAATGTCTTTGACCATTTTTACGAGTCTTATTATATAAAGGTCCTATTAGTTTACTCAGGTCTTTGAAATACATTCTAGCCTGATTTAGTAAGCCTAAAAATGCTTGTATTTGTTTTAATCCTTCAAGTTTGTCTGGAAATTGTAGAATCTTTTTGGCTATATGTTCTTGTAATTTAATTCTACCATTCCCTATTTCCATTCCTAAGAATTTAACATTTGTTTTACATAATTCGACTTTTTTCTTACTAAGAATCAAGCCATGTTTTTCAAATAATTTAAATGCTAAATCTAGGTGCGCAATGTGTTCGGTATCATTTTTACTACATATTAAAATATCATCAATATATACTAAGATAAATTCATTGTAAGGTCTGAAAATATCATCCATTTTTCGTTGGAAGATACTTGGGGCTGTCTTGAGGCCAAAAGGCATTACTAGCCATTCGTAGAGGCCTTCGGGTGTAGTGAATGCGGTCCACTTAATGTCTTCGGGCCACATTTTAATTTGGTAAAAGCCAGATTTACAGTCGAATTTACTAAAAATTCTTTTACCTTGTATTTTACTTAAAAGAAAAGTCTTATTAGGGATGTTATAACTATCGTCTCTTATATTATCATTTAGTCTTTTATAATTGATTACCATCCTACTCTTGTTTCTAATTATCTCAGCATGGTTTCTAACTGGTGAACCCGACGTGAATATTAAAATTTTGTTCTAAAGGATGTTTTTTTACCTTTGGGTCTATAATTTGGTCTTTCATATTTTGTATTTTCTATTGTTGCACTTTGTCTTGGTAGATTGCCATATGCATATTGTGGTCTATTTGTAGGTTGAGTTGTATAGAATCTACTACCATCATTATTTTGATTATGTGTGGTTCCTGAACCACCACTTTCGTCCATAAGAATGTATGGAGTTTCATTCATTAGGTTAAATTTGGTATTTCTTAAAGAAATTTGAGTTGTAACAGATTCTGCATCATTTGTTTCTTCTAATTCTTCAACATCTTCTATTGTGATAGAATTTGCGTCTATATATGAATTTATTTTGTTGTTTAAATAGTCCTCTATGGTTCCTTCTGTAGTAGAATACAATTCATAATTGTTTAAAAATTCTTCTTCTATACTTATTTCTTCTAGATATATATTTTTTAAAAATTCTTCTTCTTCTTTTAGATTAATATCTTCTAAAAGATTATAATCTTTTTGTCTTATAGTTTCTATTTCTTCCAATGCTTTATCAATTTTATTGTCTAACTCAGTTTTATAATTTATTTCCGGTTCACATATATCTATATGAACGGGTTGCGAGATAAAAGCTTGGCTTAGATCTAGGTCTTTTAAGTCTTTCATTATATCCGAGTCTATATCTGTTATAATTTCTTCAGGTTGATTGAAGATATCTAAACTTTCTTCTCGTTCAACGAGTTGTATAAATTCTTGTAATTGTTGCATACTAATTCCTCTTCCTATAAATGTAGTTCCTATTTTTTGATTTAATATTTTAAAATCTGTTGTTTTAAAGACGTCTAAATTATTCATCTGTTTCGGTTTCTTGAGTGTCTGGGTTATTAATTGCTTCAACGTAATTTGTGAATCTAACAGACATTCTGCCTGACGTATTACGGTACCAAAAACTGTCTGTGGGTACTATACTTGTAGATGAACTAGTTCCTAATATTTTGTCTACTTGCCATTCTTGGCCTGAATTTTCTAAAGAATTTACTTTGTAAGGAGGTAAAAGTCTAATTCCTCTATTGATGATAAACTTAGCTGTATCTTCTATACTTAATTGATATCCTACTTGACTATTCTGTGTGAGTTTACCTATAAAGGTAGTACAGATTAGAAGATTTTTACCTTGCTGAAAATCTTCATATCCTTTTGTCATTATTTTAATTTTAATGTTTCTAGCAAAATCTCTTGTATTTAAGCAAAAGTCTGGTGCACAATAGAATATGCCACCATTGTTGTTCATATCAACTTCTATTGCTCCTAGAATTGCTTGCTCACTCGTAAATCTCTCATCTACTATAGCTAAAAATACTTTAGCACCTGTATCTCTTCTTGTTAATCCTTTACTACCAATAACTATTAATCCTATGTGTGTTAAATTTAAATTTCCTCTGATCAAATCTTGCTCAGAGTCTGGATGTATTAAATTTATACTTACTGTATCTTCTCCTATGCATCTATTTTGAGTTTCTCTATAGTGCATAAAGAGTCTTGTTTGACTTAAATTTGCATTATTTTGATATAAAATTTGTGGAGAAATTAAGTCTAGCCTATTTTGTCTAAATTGTTCAATTTGTCTATCTATGTCTATGACTTGTTCTAAGGAAGCTATGGGTGCAGGAGGATTTCTAAATAGTCTTAGAACTCTATTACCTACTGTATTTTCATTTCTTCTTCTAGTTTCTGTTGCGAGTACTTCTGTTCTATTTCTGTCTTCTGCATTACCTCTTCCTAAAATATTACTATTGTTTCTTATCATAGACTAAAAAATTTAATGCCTCTTTTGTTTTAGAATTTTTTCTTTTGTCTATTTTAATATTATTTAATTTAGAGCATAATTCTTCAATATCTGTCGTAACTATTTCTTTATCTTTTTTCTGTGTCATGATGTGTTCTAATTTGTCTAATTTTTCTAAGCAATTTATTAATAAAAGGATAATAATGTTATTTTGTTTTCTAGATACTATTTCATTTGGAGTTCCTAAACTGTTTCTTGATAAGCCTTCTGATGGAGTTATATAATTATTACTTTCGAGGAAGGCTTGCTTATAATCTAAATTTGCTTCGTATTCTTTAGAGCTACTCATTTATATTCTATTCCCTGTATGTTAAAATATTGTCTTAAATTATTTTCTATTCTAACATTTTGTTTTTCCATATTCTGTATTTTTTGTTTACTTTCTCTTAGTTCTTGCCTAATTTCTTCAAGTTGTTTTTGTATATAGTCTAAATTATTATGTTTGGGTTTATCTAAGTTAGATTGTAACATGTTTTTAATATAATCTAAATTTTCTCTTATTATTTTAAGGCTATGTTGATCTGTTTGTATATTGAGATATTCTATGTTTTTAGACATTTTAATAGGGTAAATATAAATTTCTTCTAGTTTGTCTATTATTTTCTTGTTGCTGTATCATAAGTGTTTGCAGATTACTTAAACGTAATTGACTCATATAATTATCATAAGATTCATCATCTAACTGTGTTCTAATATGTCTTAAGAGTCCTTCTAAATATGCATTAACTTGTAGAAAATCATTTTCTAAGGTTATAAACAAATGTCCATAAGTTTGTAAGGGTCTAGGAACAGATCTTAGTCTTCCTAGTTGCATTAATAATTTTAATCTATTATTAACGTAGTGAATGCGATTTAAAGCAGTATAAAAACGATTGAATTGAATTGTATTTTCTTCAGGTGTAGAATTATATGTCATAGTATCTTCAGTATAATCACTATAAAATGAAGGATCTACTGGTCTATTGTTACTACTCATTTTATGTTTCAAAGGCGTTGTCGAGATTGGCCATGGCTTCTTCATCCCATGGGTAATCATTATCACTTGCGTTATAATCTGTATTATTATCTTCGTTTGTATCTTCAACCTCATTCTTTTCTTAAAGGGCTTAGGTGTTTTTCCGGCCAACCTCCCCCCATTTTGGTATCAGAGCCATAAATCCTTGGTTTTTGGTTTTGATGAGAATTTTCCTAAGTAAAGGAGATGACTGAGTAACCCAGAGCAAGTAGCCCCGGTCAAATTGCTGAAATGAGTAATCTTAGAGAAAGCATGCATTTAGCTAGAATGGAAGACAATTATGAAGAATTTCGTAGATTTTTTGCTGTTATTCAACTTATCGAAGATACAAATTCTAATATTAGGTTTCATATTTCTGAACGTACTTTACCTATGAATTTATCTTAGTATATATTGATGATATTTTAATATGTAGTAAAAATGATACCGAACACATTGCGCACCTAGATTTAGCATTTAAATTATTTGAAAAACATGGCTTGATTCAATTGTTTCACTAATTTCTCGTCCTAAAGCTCCTGGTAATTTATATAGAAATTTGTCTATAACATTTGAGTTGTATATGTTTCCACTTTGTGAGGCAAAATAATAGTATTCTTGCATAAAAGGTTTTATATTATGCCAATTATATAGATGTACTTGTTCTATTCCACTGTTTTTCTATGAAATGTTCAGTTTTTTCTAAACTTGGAGTACGCGGTCTAACCGGAGACCCTCGTCTAAACTTTCTAAGCGTGATTCTTCATCTATTTGTCTAAGTCTACGATGAATTTCGCTATAATAGAGTGAATTGTTTTGTTGATCTTTCAATTGTATATAAAAACCTATAAGGTGTTGGAAAAATATATCAAAGTCTTCTAATAAGGAATCTAGAACTAATAGACCAAATATAGATCTCTTTAGGCAAATGTCTGAAAGACATGAAGGTAGTGCTTTAGAAAATATAACAGACCATATACATAATTTACAAATAAATAGAGAAGTAAACTCTAGTGAAGATATTTTAGGTAGCACGGATACAGACAGTGTAAATTTACCTAGTTAATATGGAAAGAAGGGCCAAAACAACCTAGAAAGACGTATTTCCTACGAAAAAGTAGAGCTAGAAAACCTTTTTTAAATCCAAGACATGTTAGAAAATATGACAATAGACGCATCTATAAAAATAAAATTACATGCTATTCATGCGGAGAACCTGATCATTCTAATACTAAATTCATGTTTTGAAATTAATAATGCCTTGAAATGTTCTAAGGCATAAATAATAGCAAGTAATTCAAAATCTAAACTTGTCAAATATTGGTTACTTTCTTTATATTTACCACTTGCGTATCTGCATAATCTTTCTTCTTTTTTATTGCTATATTTATTTGGTTTGCAATATAAGACTGCTCCCCAGCCTTCTTTGCAACCGTCTGTTTGAACTATTAAATAATCTGTTTCTAATGGTAAATATAAGTCGGGTAATTGTTTTACTTTGTCTTTTAAAGTTTTTATAAGGTTAATATCTTCTGTATTAAAATGTCTTTGACCATTTTTACGAGTCTTATTATATAAAGGTCCTATTAGTTTACTCAGGTCTTTGAAATACATTCTAGCCTGATTTAGTAAGCCTAAAAATGCTTGTATTTGTTTTAATCCTTCAAGTTTGTCTGGAAATTGTAGAATCTTTTTGGCTATATGTTCTTGTAATTTAATTCTACCATTCCCTATTTCCATTCCTAAGAATTTAACATTTGTTTTACATAATTCGACTTTTTTCTTACTAAGAATCAAGCCATGTTTTTCAAATAATTTAAATGCTAAATCTAGGTGCGCAATGTGTTCGGTATCATTTTTACTACATATTAAAATATCATCAATATATACTAAGATAAATTCATTGTAAGGTCTGAAAATATCATCCATTTTTCGTTGGAAGATACTTGGGGCTGTCTTGAGGCCAAAAGGCATTACTATCCATTCGTAGAGGCCTTCGGGTGTAGTGAATGCGGTCCACTTAATGTCTTCGGGCCACATTTTAATTTGGTAAAAGCCAGATTTACAGTCGAATTTACTAAAAATTCTTTTACCTTGTATTTTACTTAAAAGAAAAGTCTTATTAGGGATGTTATAACTATCGTCTCTTATATTATCATTTAGTCTTTTATAATTGATTACCATCCTACTCTTGTTTCTAATTATCTCAGCATGGTTTCTAACTGGTGAACCCGACGTGAATATTAAAATTTTGTTCTAAAGGATGTTTTTTACCTTTGGGTCTATAATTTGGTCTTTCATATTTTGTATTTTCTATTGTTGCACTTTGTCTTGGTAGATTGCCATATGCATATTGTGGTCTATTTGTAGGTTGAGTTGTATAGAATCTACTACCATCATTATTTTGATTATGTGTGGTTCCTGAACCACCACTTTCGTCCATAAGAATGTATGGAGTTTCATTCATTAGGTTAAATTTGGTATTTCTTAAAGAAATTTGAGTTGTAACAGATTCTGCATCATTTGTTTCTTCTAATTCTTCAACATCTTCTATTGTGATAGAATTTGCGTCTATATATGAATTTATTTTGTTGTTTAAATAGTCCTCTATGGTTCCTTCTGTAGTAGAATACAATTCATAATTGTTTAAAAATTCTTCTTCTATACTTATTTCTTCTAGATATATATTTTTTAAAAATTCTTCTTCTTCTTTTAGATTAATATCTTCTAAAAGATTATAATCTTTTTGTCTTATAGTTTCTATTTCTTCCGATGCTTTATCAATTTTATTGTCTAACTCAGTTTTATAATTTATTTCCGGTTCACATATATCTATATGAACGGGTTGCGAGATAAAAGCTTGGCTTAGATCTAGGTCTTTTAAGTCTTTCATTATATCCGAGTCTATATCTGTTATAATTTCTTCAGGTTGATTGAAGATATCTAAACTTTCTTCTCGTTCAACGAGTTGTATAAATTCTTGTAATTGTTGCATACTAATTCCTCTTCCTATAAATGTAGTTCCTATTTTTTGATTTAATATTTTAAAATCTGTTGTTTTAAAGACGTCTAAATTATTCATCTGTTTCGGTTTCTTGAGTGTCTGGGTTATTAATTGCTTCAACGTAATTTGTGAATCTAACAGACATTCTGCCTGACGTATTACGGTACCAAAAACTGTCTGTGGGTACTATACTTGTAGATGAACTAGTTCCTAATATTTTGTCTACTTGCCATTCTTGGCCTGAATTTTCTAAAGAATTTACTTTGTAAGGAGGTAAAAGTCTAATTCCTCTATTGATGATAAACTTAGCTGTATCTTCTATACTTAATTGATATCCTACTTGACTATTCTGTGTGAGTTTACCTATAAAGGTAGTACAGATTAGAAGATTTTTACCTTGCTGAAAATCTTCATATCCTTTTGTCATTATTTTAATTTTAATGTTTCTAGCAAAATCTCTTGTATTTAAGCAAAAGTCTGGTGCACAATAGAATATGCCACCATTGTTGTTCATATCAACTTCTATTGCTCCTAGAATTGCTTGCTCACTCGTAAATCTCTCATCTACTATAGCTAAAAATACTTTAGCACCTGTATCTCTTCTTGTTAATCCTTTACTACCAATAACTATTAATCCTATGTGTGTTAAATTTAAATTTCCTCTGATCAAATCTTGCTCAGAGTCTGGATGTATTAAATTTATACTTACTGTATCTTCTCCTATGCATCTATTTTGAGTTTCTCTATAGTGCATAAAGAGTCTTGTTTGACTTAAATTTGCATTATTTTGATATAAAATTTGTGGAGAAATTAAGTCTAGCCTATTTTGTCTAAATTGTTCAATTTGTCTATCTATGTCTATGACTTGTTCTAAGGAAGCTATGGGTGCAGGAGGATTTCTAAATAGTCTTAGAACTCTATTACCTACTGTATTTTCATTTCTTCTTCTAGTTTCTGTTGCGAGTACTTCTGTTCTATTTCTGTCTTCTGCATTACCTCTTCCTAAAATATTACTATTGTTTCTTATCATAGACTAAAAAATTTAATGCCTCTTTTGTTTTAGAATTTTTTCCTTTGTCTATTTTAATATTATTTAATTTAGAGCATAATTCTTCAATATCTGTCGTAACTATTTCTTTATCTTTTTTCTGTGTCATGATGTGTTCTAATTTGTCTAATTTTTCTAAGCAATTTATTAATAAAAGGATAATAATGTTATTTTGTTTTCTAGATACTATTTCATTTGGAGTTCCTAAACTGTTTCTTGATAAGCCTTCTGATGGAGTTATATAATTATTACTTTCGAGGAAGGCTTGCTTATAATCTAAATTTGCTTCGTATTCTTTAGAGCTACTCATTTATATTCTATTCCCTGTATGTTAAAATATTGTCTTAAATTATTTTCTATTCTAACATTTTGTTTTTCCATATTCTGTATTTTTTGTTTACTTTCTCTTAGTTCTTGCCTAATTTCTTCAAGTTGTTTTTGTATATAGTCTAAATTATTATGTTTGGGTTTATCTAAGTTAGATTGTAACATGTTTTTAATATAATCTAAATTTTCTCTTATTATTTTAAGGCTATGTTGATCTGTTTGTATATTGAGATATTCTATGTTTTTAGACATTTTAATAGGGTAAATATAAATTTCTTCTAGTTTGTCTATTATTTTCTTGTTGCTGTATCATAAGTGTTTGCAGATTACTTAAACGTAATTGACTCATATAATTATCATAAGATTCATCATCTAACTGTGTTCTAATATGTCTTAAGAGTCCTTCTAAATATGCATTAACTTGTAGAAAATCATTTTCTAAGGTTATAAACAAATGTCCATAAGTTTGTAAGGGTCTAGGAACAGATCTTAGTCTTCCTAGTTGCATTAATAATTTTAATCTATTATTAACGTAGTGAATGCGATTTAAAGCAGTATAAAAACGATTGAATTGAATTGTATTTTCTTCAGGTGTAGAATTATATGTCATAGTATCTTCAGTATAATCACTATAAAATGAAGGATCTACTGGTCTATTGTTACTACTCATTTTATGTTTCAAAGGCGTTGTCGAGATTGGCCATGGCTTCTTCATCCCATGGGTAATCATTATCACTTGCGTTATAATCTGTATTATTATCTTCGTTTGTATCTTCAACCTCATTCTTTTCTTAAAGGGCTTAGGTGTTTTTCCGGCCAACCTCCCCCATTTTGGTATCAGAGCCATAAATCCTTGGTTTTTGGTTTTTATGAGAATTTTCCTAAGTAAAGGAGATGACTGAGTAACCCAGAGCAAGTAGCCCCGGTCAAATTGCTGAAATGAGTAATCTTAGAGAAAGCATGCATTTAGCTAGAATGGAAGACAATTATGAAGAATTTCGTAGATTTTTTGCTGTTATTCAACTTATCGAAGATACAAATTCTAATATTAGGTTTCATATTTCTGAACGTACTTTACCTATGAATTTATCTTAGTATATATTGATGATATTTTAATATGTAGTAAAAATGATACCGAACACATTGCGCACCTAGATTTAGCATTTAAATTATTTGAAAAACTAGCAAAATCCTTTTGTCATTATATGTATATATATATATATATATATATATACACATATATATATATATATATGTATACATATGTATACATACATATATATATATATGTATACATATATGTATATACATATATATATATATATATATATATATATATATATGTATACATATGTATATATATATATATATATATATATATATATATATGTATATATATATATATGTATGTATATATATATATATATGTATGTATACATATATATATATATATATATATATATGTATGTATGTGTATATATATGTATGTATATACATACATATATATGTACATATATATGTATGCATAGATATATGTATACATAGATATATGCATACATATATATGTATGTATACATATATATATGTATACATACATATGTATGTATACATATATATATATACATATATATATATATATATATATATATATATGTATGTATGTGTATATATATGTATGTATATACATACATATATATGTACATATATATGTATGCATAGATATATGTATACATAGATATATGCATACATATATATGTATGTATATACATACATATATATACACATACATACATATATATATGTATGTATATATATATATATATATATGTATATATATATATATATATATATATATATATATATATATACATATACATATATATATATGTATGTATGTGTATATATATATATATATATATACATATACATATATATATGTATGTATGTGTATATATATGTATTTGTACACATATACATACATATATATATATATGTATTTGTACACATAAATATATATATATATATATGTATGTATGTGTATATATATGTATATGTATGTATGTATATATATATATATATATATATATATATATATATATATATATATATATATATATGTATACATACATATACATACATATACACATACATACATATACATACATATACACATACATACATATATATATATATATATATATATATATGTATGTATACAAATACATATATATGTATACATACATACTACACTGTCTAGCGGACGACTGACGGCCCTGACACAACTGACACATTTCCAGATGGGTCTGTACCTTCATTTCTACACACGTCAATGTTGTCGGAAATAGGAGATCTACACAGTATTGCGGACAGTACTTCTATACCCAAAAACTTCCTCAAGCTCCTTCAGCTACAATTTTCTTTCCTTCGAACTCGCTTCCATTTTCAGCTCCCTTCAAGCTTCGAGTAACACTTGCTTCAAGCTTCACTCAAGAAAGGTAAGTTTGCGAATGGTGAAGTTTTCTTTATGGATTGACTGGTAAAATATAATTTTTTTTTGTTTGGACAAAAAAGTATAGATTTTTTTTATGTTCTAGAAATTTGTCACTGTATTCATCAATTTGTGATGTTCTAGACATGATGTTCATAAAAAAGGTGTAATTTGTTAACTCTAAATAAATTCATTATAGTTTAATTTGATTTTTTGGCATGATGAATTTGTCTATTTATCTTAGTAATTTTAATTTGTTATGTTCAATAAATTAATAATTGTTAATTTGGAGACACTTTCAGGGGTTATGCATACGGTATGTTTGTCATCCTAAATTGGTCTATTCGCCAAGGTAATTTTTAGGTAATATTTTCAGTTAGAAATGTCATTTGATTGTTAAGCGTAGTCTATTTCTACACAGGTCTTGTTTCACAATGTCTGATTTCGTGTCGAGCTCCAACGTCCCCGTAGATGCTAGTGATCCGTATCTAGGACGAACGTTTCAAACATTGGAAGAAGCTGAAGAATGTTTTCGAGCGTATTCATTGAGGGTTGGTTTTGGCATTAGAATAAAGACTACAAGAACAAGCAACGTAACAAAAAAGATATGCTCTCGCTTATACGAGTGTCATAGGGGCAGAAATCCACAGCAAAATGAGACACGCGTAGGCAATGATGACAGTGATGACGAAATAGGATATTCGCGTAGAAGACGGGACTGCTTTGAGCGCACAAATTGCCAGGTCAAGATGTTCGTAAGCTACAAACCCAATCAAGATCATTGGCTTATTACCAGCCTGGAACTGGCACACAATCACCCGTTAGTAACTCCTTCTAAGGTGAGTCAGATGCATCAACACAAGAAGATGGGTAAGGTCGCGAGGAGCCTAATTCACACAATGAGCAATGCGCGAATTGGACCTACTGAGATTGTTAATGTTCTTGCTGAACAGGCTGGGGGAATTCAAAATTTAAACTTTAACACGACAGACGTTCGTAACGCGGTCCGAACCCATAGACGAGCCGCGTATGACCTCAATGATGCGCAATCGACAATGAGCCTATTGAAACGGATGCAGATGGAGGACCCGCAGTTTACCTTCGATTATAAACTTGACGACGAGCATCGAGTTAGTACAATTTTTTGGGTCGACGGTCGTTCGAGGCTAGCTTATAAGCATTTTGGGGATGTCGTGACTTTCGACACCACATACCGTACCAACAAGTACTCGATGCCGTTCGCTCCTTTCACCGGCGTCAATCATCATTATCACTCCATCCTGTTCGGGTTCGCCTTGTTAAGGGACGAGAGCGAGGGTTCTTTTGTATGGTTGTTTAGGACGTGGCTGGAAGCAATGAACTTCAAAGCACCCAAAGTGATCATCACCGATCAAGATTTGGCAATGAAGAAGGCTATTGCGACCGTCTTCCCAGACACCCGGCACAACTTGTGCACTTGGCACATAAGCAACAAATACCCGGAACGTCTGCATCACGTGTACGCAAAGTATCCAGACTTTAAACAGGATTTTGACAAGTGCGTTACCAAGTCGTTAACGATTGAGGAATTCGAGGAGAGGTGGGAAAAGCTTGTTCGGGATTACTCATTGCAAGACAACGAGTGGCTCCAGCACTTGTACGAGCGCAAAGAGCAATGGATTGGCGTTTACACGAGGAGGTATTTTTCAGCGGGCATGAAAACGACGGGCAGGAGTGAATCTATGAATGCCACGTTCGATAGTTATGTGGGTACAACTACCAATTTGAAGACTTTCGTTGCATCCGCACAAAAAGCGGTAGCTTCGTTGTTCGTAAAAGAAAGGGCTGCGACTTTGCAACAACGTACAAACAAAGGAGAAGGTTGCTCGAGACCCCGCTGGAGCTGAACGGTGCCAAAGTCTATACGAAGGAGATCTTCTTGCTATACCAAGTAGAGCTGCGAAAATCGGGACGATACAGTATAAACAAGGTGGCAGAAATGTCTACGCGTGAGTACAAGGTTTATTCGCTCGTGAATGAACTCATGGAGTTGCACGAGAGTACCCCTAGCTCTTTTCGTCCTGCCCCGGATTCGCCTGATAAGATCGTCTAGATGGTTAGTGGTTCTGGGGATTTCTCCATTGCGAGTACGTGGGAAGCCCATCGTCAAAAGCGGCCGTTAGCTAGATGGGCTTGCTTACTGTCGTGTACGTGGCGTGTTCCACGTCATAACTTCATCTTATGGCTGGCCATTAGGGAGAGGTTAAGTACGCAGGATATGCTTTTTTGCTTTTCATGTTATTCCTAGCATGAGCTGTGTTTTCTGTCGCATTCCTTTTAAGTCCCATAATCATCTATTTTTTAATTGCCCTTTCACGTTTAGATTATGGTCCATTATTCAAAAGAAATGCAATTTTAACTGGCCTATGTTGAGTTGGCAGGGTATGATTGATAGAGCTTCCTCTGAATGGCAAGGCCCTAGATTCCCGGCATCTGTCTGTCGGATAGCGTTTGCGGTGTTGGTGTACTATATCTGGGGAGAGAGGAATTCTCGTTCTTTCCAAAATAAGTATATTGATGTGGTTTCTTGTTCTGCAGGTCTTGTGCAGATCATCTGGTGGAGGTTATTCTCTTACAGAAAAGTGGCCAATACCCTGACTAACAATGGTTCCAGGGTGAATGGCAGCTCCCCGACTCCATATTCGGCTGATTCCGTCATCTTTTGGTCAGATCGACTTTTGGGTGATCGGTTTGTGTACAGACAGACCAATGCAGCTTTTAGCATGCTATATCGCAGTTTTTGTGTGATGCTCTTTCCACCAGGATTCTAGATTCCGCGTGGCTTCTTGTGTGGTCAATACTGGGTCCTTTGTATTTCTTTTGCTGATCTAGCTTCGTTGTTATGTATTAACTTTTTCTTTTGTGGCCTGTGTGGCATGTTTCTGCCTAGCATAGGTTTTCTGTTCGCTCTTGCTTAGCAAGACTCACGTTTCGTTGTTGTTTTCCTGGGGTATGCCCCTTGCGAATGTTGTACTTTTGTTTCATCGGTTGATATATATTTTTATTTACCGAAAAAAAGGCTCAATGTTGTTATCTATAATAGATTATTACACTAGAATAATTTAACGATGTTTACATAACCCGCTACACTAATCGACGCTCAAAGTTCTTTAAAAAAATATCGATTCTAAATAAAAAAAAATATCGCCACTAATTATTTACCGATAAAATTCCCCTCATGAAAAATTAATGCTAAATCTTAATATAAAAGTCGTCGCCTAAAAATTGATTAACCGAGTATGCAAGATCATGGTTTGGGGTGTTACAATCTCCCCCCACTTATAAAAATTTCGTCCTCAAAATTTCACATACTTATAATATCGAGCACTATGCCTTTATTATGTAACTCCCAAATGAAGGTGTTATTGAATGTTACACATAACCACCAAAATGTGTGTCGAGAACATCAATAATAGCTTCAAACATTTCACTATACTATATGATTTCGATTATAACCTAGGGTTTCATAATCAAACTGTTCCCAACCTATTATGGTCGCAGCCAAAGGCCCACTAGGGGTTCCACTTTGCACATTGAACCGGTCAAAGTGCGCATGCCCATGTCACGTGCGTTTCTTGCTTCGCACGCCTTAGTCACCAATTATTTCATGTGAGCGTGACTCACGGTACCACGTTCGTCGAACCGCGACCACCTGAGCACCTTTCACCTAAAACATCGACCGATGGCACAACCGGAGTGACGGGGTCAAGGGCATAGGCCTTGGCCAACCCTATGGGGTCGGCCTCGGCCTCCATGGGGGGTCGGCCTCGGCCTCTATGGGGGGTTGGCCTTGGCCTTCCCCCTGGTTGTTCACTCTTCGTGCAAAGTCCCTTTCGCGCTTTGTTCACTTCATACATTTTGTATGTGACTATGACACCTTGTTCCTCACGTGGGTACGTTTCATGTTGACACGCTCGTCGCAATGCAACTTTTGGATTTGTCATTGCCCATCAAAAAACCTTCCGTCGGTGAGCCCGAAGTTCACCCCAAGAGGGAGTGGCCTTGGCCTCCCTTCATGGGAGTTGGCCATTGGCCTTGGCCACCTCCTAGGGTTGGCCTTGGCCACCCCTTAGGGTCAGCGTCGGCCTTCCCAAGGGGCTGGCCTCGGCCTCCCCAGGGGTGGTGGCCTTGACCTTCCCCCAATTTTGGCCTTTGGCCTTCCCCCAATTTTGGCCTTTGGCCTTCTCTCCTGCGCGCACTTGTTTTCTCAAGTCCTTGCACCTCCACGATGTTTACGAACGTTCGTACATCAACCTTGCGATATCCATCGTGCATCAACCTCGCGACGTCCGTTGTGCATCAACCTCGCGACGTCTATCGTCCATCAACCTCACGACGTATGTCGTGCATCAACCCGCAACGTCCGTCGGGCATCAACCTCGCGATGTCCGTCGTCCATCAACCTCGCGACGTCCGTCGCCCATCAACCCGCGATGTCCGTCGTGCATCAACCTCGCGACGTCCGTCGCCCATCAACCTCGCGACATCCGTCGTCCATCAACCTCGCGATGTCCGTTGTCCGTGACCGCATACCACTCCCGCGATGCCCATCGCCCAAAGTCGTGCATTACCACCGAATGATCCGTCGCCGACGACCGCGTACCATCACTCCCAACTTTGTCATTACTACATGTTGCATTCATTATCTTGTTATGACATGTACACTTAGCTCGCATACCATCTTCGGGACACCCGACGCGCGCTCGTGCGCCGGCTCCGCAACATTCGTCGCCGCGCCCATGCGCCATTCTCATGACATGTGCCCCCTGCACCAAGTATGGCTTCACGACGTTCTTCGCCGCACCACTTTCATAACATGTGCCCCGGCACCAAGTATTGTCTCCGCGACGTTTGTTGCTGCGCCCATGCACCATTCTCATGACATGTACCCCGGCACCAAGTATTGTCTCCACGACTTTCATCGCCGCCCCCATGCACCATTCTCATGACATGTGCCCCGGCACCAAGTATTGTTCCGCGACATTCGTCGCCTCGCCCGTACGCCATTCTCATGATCCATGCCCCCGGCACCAAGTGTTGTCTCCACGACGCTCATCGCCGTGCCCGTGCGCCACTTCCATGACATGTGCTCCCGGCACCATACGCACTCTGTCGCGCCCATGCGCTGCGCCATCTCCATGACATGTGCCCCCGGGCTCCCTGTCACACTACAGTGCCCTCGGCACCATACGCAAATTCATACCAGTTGATGCCAAGGAAAGTGTGTCTGTACCTAAGTGGAGGTGCCACAAAGGCTGCAGTCCAAGTCAGCTTCCAAGTAAGCAAAGTGAGAGACAGTGAGGGCGGAGTAAGGGCACAGAACAAGGCTTCCCAGACAGGCCGTGAGGAGTGGCCGTGCTGCAGAGACAAGGCTGAGACGAAAAGGGCACAAGTATTGTTCCACGACGTTCGTCGCCGCGCCCGTGCGCCATTCTCATGATACGTGCCCCAGCACCAAATGTTATCTCCACGACACTCGTCGCCGTGCCCTTGTGCCACTTCCATGACATGTGCCCCCGGCACCATACGCACTTTGTCGCGCCCATGCGCCGTGCCACTAACACAGACGTGCCTCTGGCACCTTACTCACTCCTCCACGCCCATGCATTGCTTCGCTGATATGGCCCTACCCCGAGGCTTTCTATCACAATGTCGTGCCCCCGGGCACCATACACACTTCACCGCACCCGTGCACCACTTCCATGACATGTGCCCCCGACACCAGGTATGGTTTCACGACAGTTGTCACCGCGCCCATGCTCCACAATCAAGTTACAGGCCTCCGGGCATCACACTTATTCACCACACCATGCGCCCCTGCCATGGATGTGGAACATGCTTCGACCCACTCTCCGGAGTGTGCAGCATTCCAGGGGGCTCCATTCGTAGTGCTTTGGCACGAGGACCCCTCGCAGCGGGATGGACTCGTTACCACAACGTCATCGCCGCCACGGGATGGGCTCGTTACCACAAAGCCATTGCCGTCTTTATTTCGGGGGGCTCCGTTCGTAGTGCTCCGACATAAGGACCCCTCACAGAGGGATGGACTCGTTACCATAAAGTCATTGCCGCCACGGGATGGGCTTGTTACCACAAAGCCATCGCCGTCTTCATTATGGGGGCTCCGTTCATAGTGCTCCGGCACGAGACCCTTCGCAGTGGGATAGGTGACTCCTCCGACACTGGGGGCTTGCATCGGCACCTCTATGGACTATGACCTTTGGGTCATTTCGAGACGGGAGCAGGTCTTCAGAGGGCATCGCTCCTAGTTCGCCTAGAAGTTGGGCATCGGATCTTCCCCACCGCTGCCATGCCTGTGGGACTCTGCAAGGGCTTGGATTGGAGGCTAGATCAAGGGGTTCTCTGCCCACACCGATGCTATGGGAGCCAGTCTTTCCAAACAGACAGAGCGACGCTGTGCAGGGCAGGTCGGGTGAATATGCGATTCGATAGTCCATGAAGCACCGGTAGCTGTGGATACCTCGGTGACGTGTCACTCCCGGGGAGTGCCACGTGTCGCATGATGACATCATCATCTCAACCTCTATAAATAGAGGTCTTGAGAATTCATTTGGACGGGGGACATTTTCAGAACACTTTCACTTTCTCACTCTAGAATCCTAGAGAGAGAAACATACAGGATCCTAACTATGGATCTAAGCATCAGACTATGACTGTCATCATATATTCATCATGTGCTATCGCCCTCGCAGCACTGCCACCCTCAAGCTCTGTCTAGGAAGCCTTTGGTCTCTGCCCTTGCTCCACCTTTGCTGTGTCCTACATCATCACACTTGGCATCTGACTCGGACTGCATTCCTTTTGGCACCTCCACGTCGACAGCGAACCCACTTTCCTTGGCATCATTTTGGCGACTCCGCTGGGGAGGTGAACATCGCAATGCAGTTCATCCCGTACTCGACAAACCCAAGTAACCATGCATCAGCAACGCAGGGCTACCTGGACTACTAGTCATAGCCTCAACCTAGCCATCCAAGAGGCCGTCATTTTCCATACTTAGAAAATTTTCAAGCTACATTGCTCTTGCCCAAGTATACTGACACCATTCTCAATACCATCACCCACTCTCTTGGGGGGCTTCACCCCTTCCCAACCCTTTCGGCCTCACATTGCAATGACTTGGTATGTGGTGCGTGAGGTGGCTCGAGCCATAGTCTCAACTCTGTCAGTTGACACCCCCCAGGTCTCGCGACCGCCTCTGCCAGGTGTGCATGCAACACGCCTGACCAACCCTCCCCTACCTCCATCACTCAGTCGGTCATCGATGCCAGCCCATCACCCTGAGTCCCCCATCCTGCTCATCTCAACCTCTCATGCTTGCGGTCGCATGACCGCCCCTTTATCAAAAAAAAATTGACACTTAGAAAAATTTTCATTTTTTTCGCAACCGGTCATCGATGATCACCCTCAGTGGTCTCCCTCGCCATCCTTGACTCAGCCCAACACTTAGAAAAATTTTCATTCATTCGCAACCGGTCATCCATGATCACCCTCAGCATTCTCCCTCAGCACTCTTATCCGAGCTCAACACTTAGAAAAAAAATTTCACCCCTATATCTTATGCTCATTCCAACACTCAAAAAAAAAAACTTCCCAACACTTAGAAAATTTTTGAAACTTTCTCACCCCCTTCGCACTCCTCCCTCTCACCCTTCCTGCTTGTGATCGGGCACCACCCTCTCACCCTCGTTATACACTTAGAAAATTTTTCATCTCCCCCACATACTTCCAACATTCATGCTCTCATCACTCTCCCGCTAACTTTTTTCTCTCCTCCATCGCCACTCTTGTCCGAGCCCTATTCTCCACTTTTCGACACTCAAAAAAAATTCAAAAAATTTTACATACTCCCACCAACCCCCTCACTCTCCCTCTAACATTTTCCTCTATTTATTCCCACCATCCTACTCCTCTCTCTCTCTTCTTGTTCATTGTGAAAATTTCATTGAGGGCTCCCTCTTTAAGGTTGCAAAAAAAATTATTAATTAATTAATTTTGAGCTTCAAAATCCAAATTCAATTCAGAATTTGGGCAGAACCCACCCGCGAGAATGCCCCGACCGCGCGCCCATTTTCTCTCTCAGACCCTCGACCAGATCCCCACCCCACCCACCCGAACCCGACCCGTGTCTCTAAAACCCAACCCTAATTTCCCTCATCTCTTTCTCTTCTCCCTCTTGCGCCGCCCAGCTATGGCACCACCGCCCTTCAGCCTCGCCCTCCACGGCACACCCTCCCCAGCGTCGACCCTCATCCCCCTTCGGCCTAACCCCCCTCCTCTCTCTCTCTCTTCTCCCCACACGCTGCGGCACCCTGCCGCCGCTACTGCCCCCTTTCCCCTTCCTTCTTCCCTCACACCCCCCATCGGCCTCGGCCTCCTACCCCTCGACCTTGGCCTTCACCCCTTCCCCCCTCCCTGCCCTCCCTTCCCTTCCCCCTCCCCCTTCCCTTTCCCCCTTGCCCATCACCCTGCCCCGCACCGTGCGGCCTTGGTCGGCCGGCTGGCCTTCCCTCTCCCCTTCCCCCTCCCTCTCTTTCCCTTCCTCCCTACCCCTCGGCCTCGGCCACCCGCTGCACTTCGCCGCCGCTGACCCCGACTCTCCAAGCTTCCTCTTTCTTCCTCCTTTCTCACCACCCCGCCCCCAAGACCGAGGCCTACCCTTCCCCCTTGTAACCTCCGGCCATCTCACTTCGGCCTTCACCCTTCTCCCCACCTCGACCATTCGGCCATTCACTTTCTCACTCTTTCCATCCACCCTTCGACCTCCCTATTCTTCCATGGCTGACCTCCACCCTTTGGTCATCCATTTTCATTTATCATTCGACCCACCCACACCAAAACCAAGGCCGCGTCAACACCATCAGCCACAACCTTCGCGACCCCGGCCTATACCCTTGGCCTCCCCCAAACCATGACCAGCACTTTAAATATTTTTAAATTTTGCAACATTGACCGCCGTGCATCCCCCGTCGCCCGGGCACCAACTCCGCGATGCCCTTGCGCTATCTCTGCAACCCCGTCACCGTTGCCCAGGCGCCACCTCTGCGACCCCCGTCGCCCGCGCCTCAACGCCCGTCGTGGACTACCCCAGCATCACGACGCATGTTCGCGCCTTTGTCGCTCCCCTCATGATGATGTCCCCTGACATCATTGTACTTGGCAGGTGGTGCGCGAGGTAGCTCGAACCACTGACCCCATTGTTATCGCCCAGGCGCCACCTCCGCGACCCCCGTCGCCCACACCTCGACACCGTCGTGGACTGCCCCAGTATTACAATGCCCGTTCGCCCCCTTGTCGCACCCCTCGTGATGATGTCCCTTGACATCAATGTACTTGGCAGGTGGTGCGCGAGGTAGCTTGAACCACTGACCCCATCGCCGTCGCCCAGGCGCCACCTCCGCGACCCCCGTTGCCCACGCCTTGGCGCCCGTCGTGGACTGCCCCAGCATCAAGACACCTGCTCGCGCCTTTATCGCGCCCTTCATGACGATGTCCCCCGACATCAATGTACTTGGTAGGTGGTGCACGAGGTAGCTCGAACCACTTACCACGTCACCGACGCCCAGGCACTGCCTCTATGACCCCCGTTGCCAGTGCCCCGGCCCCCGTTGTGGAATGCCCCAGCATCACGATGCCTGATCGCGCCCTTGTTGCGCCCCTCATGACGATGTCCCCGACAATAATGTACTTGGTAGGTGGTGTGCGAGGTAGCTCGAGCCACTTTCCTTGTTGCCGTCGCACGCGCCAGCTTGTCGTCTCCGCAACCGCTGTAGCCCGAGCCCTTACGCTTGTCATGGATTGCCCCGCATCGCGATGCCCAACCGCGCCTTTATCGCACCCCTCATCACGACGTCCCTGACATCAATGTCCTTGGTAGGTGGTGTGCGAGGCAGCTCAAACCACTTACTCTTACTCATTGTTCACATGCCCGTCGTCATACCCAGGCATCGCGTCGCCCGGACATCATTCGACAACCCCGTCACCCAGATGTTACTCCGCGACCCCCATCGCCCGGAAGTCACTCCACGACCCTTGTCGCCCGGACGCCACCTCCGCAACCCCCGTTGCCCACGTCCCTGCCCCCTATCATCATGGCCTTGTGTCAACCCCTTTCCACAATCAGGCTTCTGTAAGTGGTGCACGAGGTGGCTCGAGCCACCTACTCTACACCTTCGTCATTCAGAGACAACGTCAGCAACTCTTAAACCAACAAACATAAGATATTCTTCTAAGTGCAAACTTGCGAATATGCGTACGGCGCCCGCTCGGGTTACCCCTCCGCGCACACCACACGTAGGGGGCTTATGTTCCCAACCTATTCTGGTTGCACCTAAAGGCCCACTAGGGGTCCCACATTACAGATTGAACAGGTCAAAGTGCGCACGCTCATGTCATGTGCATTTCTTGTTTCGCACGCCTTAGTCACCAATTATTTCACGTGAGCATGACTCACGGTACCACGTTCGTCGCGCCACGACCACCTGAGCACCTTTTCACCAAAAACATCGACCGTTGGCACAATCGGAGCGACAAGGTCAAGGGCATAGGCCTTTGCCAACCCCATGGGGTCAGCCTCGGCCTCCATGGGGGGTCGGCCTCAACCTCCATGGGGTGTTGGCCTTGGCCTTCCCCCCGGCATTCACTCTTCGTGCAAAATCCCTTTCGCTCTTTGTTCGCTTTATACACTTTGTATGTGACTTTGGCACCTTGTTCGTCACATGGGTACATTTCATGTCGACATGCTCGTCACAATGCAACTTTCGGATTAGTCATTGCCCATCAAAACACCTTCCGTCGGCGCGCTCGAAGTTCACCCAAAGGGGGAGTGGCCTTGGCCTCTCTTCATGGGAGTTGGCCATTGGCCTTGACCACCCCTAGGGTTGGCCTCGGCCTTCCCAAGGGGTCGGCCTCGGCCTCCCCAGGGGTGGTGGCCTTGACCTTCACCCAATTTTGGCCTATGGCCTCCGCTTCCGCGCGCACTTGTTTTCTCAAGTCTTTCAACCTCCTCGATATTTACGGACTTTCATGCATGAACCTCGTGACGTCTGTCGTGCATCAACCTCGCGACATCCATCGTCCATCAACCTTGCGACATCCGTGACCTCATACCGCTCCCGCGATGCCCATCACCCAAAGTCGCGCACTACCACCGAATGACCCGTCGCCAACCACCTCGTACCGTCACTCCCAACTTTGTCATTACTACATGTTGCATTCATCATATTGTTATGACAGGTACACTCAGCTCAAATCCCATCTTCAGGACACCCGACGCGTGCCCGTGTGCCGTCTCCGCGACGTTCGTCGCCGCTCCCATGCGCCATTCTCATGACATGTGCCCCGACACCAAGTATTGTCTCTGCGTCGTCACCGCGCCCATGCTCCATTCTCATGACATGTGCCCCGGCACCAAGTATTATCTCCCCAATGTTCGTCGCCGCGCCCATGTGCCATTCTCATGACATGTGCCTCGGCACCAAGTATTGTCTCCGCGACGTTCGTCACCGCGCCCATGCGCCATTCTCATGATTCGTACCCTCGGCACTAAGTATTTCTTCACGACGTTCGTCGCCGCGCCCCTGCACCATTGTCATGATACGTGCCCCCGGAACAAGACTTCGTGACGTTTGTCGCCACACCACTTTCATAACATGTGCCCCGGCACCAAGTATTGTCTCAGCGACGTTCGTCGCCGCGCCCGTGCGCCATTCTCATGATACGTGCCCCCAGCACCAAGTGTTATCTCCGCGACACTCGTCGCCACGCCCGTGCACCACTTCCATGACATGTGCCCCCGGCACCATACACACTCTGTCATGCCCATGCGTCGCGCCACTAACACAGGCGTGCCCCCCGGCACCTTACTCACTCCACCATGCCTTTGGGTCGCTTTGTTGATACGGCCCTGCCCCGAGGCTCTCTGTCACAATGTGGTGCCCCCGGGCACTATTCACACTTCACTGCGCCCGTGCGCCACTTCCATGACATGCGCCCCCAGCACCAGGTATGGTCTGGCGACAGTTGTTGCCGCGCCCATGCGCCATAATCATGTTATAGGCCTCCGGGCATCACACTTATTCACCACACCATGCGCCCTTGCCATGCACGTGGAACATGCTTTGACCCACTCTCCGAGTGTGCAGCATTCCGGGGGGCTCCGTTTGTAGTGTTCCGGCACGAGGACCCCTCGCGGCGGGATGGACTCATTACCATAAAGTCATCACCGCCACGGGATAGGCTCGTTACCACAAAGCCATCGCTATCATAATCACGGGGAGCTCCATTTGTAGTGCTCCGACACGAGGACCCCTCGCAGCGGGATGGACTCGTTACCACAAAGTCATCCGCCACAGGATGGGCTCGTTACCACAAAGCCATCGCCGTCACAATCACAGGGGGCTCCGTTCATAGTGCTCCGGCACGAGGACCCCTCGTAGAGGGATGGACTCATTACCATAAAGTCATTGCCGCCACGGGATGGGCTCGTTACCACAAAGCCGTCGCCGTCACAATCACGGGGGGGGCTCCGTTCGTTGTGCTCCGGCACGAGGACCCCTCGCAGTGAGATACACTCGTAGGTGACTCCTCTGGGACACTGTCTCCGCCAGGGTGCCTGCGTGATTGGCCTACATGCTCTGGCATTAGGGGCTTGCGTCGGCACCCCTATGGACTATGACCCCCGGGTCACTCCAACACGGGAGCAGGTCTTCGGAGGGCATCGCGCCTAGTCCGCCTGGCAGTTGGGCGTCAGGTCTTCCCCACCGTTGCCAGGCCTGTGGGACTCTGCAAGGGCTTGGATTGGAAGCTAGATCAAGGGGTTCTCTGGCCACACCGACGTTGTGGGAGCCAGTCTTTCCAGACAGATAGAGTGACGCTGTGCGGGCAGGTCGAGTGAATATGCGATTCGACAGTCCGTGGAGCACTAGCAGCTGTGGACCCCCTCGGTGACGTGTCACTCCTGGGGAGTGCCACATGTCACGTGATGACATCGTCATTTCAACCTCTATAAATAGAGGTCTTGAGAATTCATTTGGATGGGGGGACATTTTCAAAACACTTTGACTTTCTCACTCCAGAATCCTAGAGAGAGAAACATACAGGGCCCTAACTCTGGACCTAAGCATCAGATTGGACTGTCATCGTATATTCATCATGCGCTATCGCCCTCGCTCACTGCCACCCTCAAGCTCTGTCTGGAAAGCCCTTGGTCTCTGCCCTTGCACCGCCCTTGTTGTGTCCTACATCATCACACTTGGCATTTGACTCGGACTGCATTCCGTGTGGCACCTCCACGTCGACTACGAACCCACTTTCCTTGGCATCACTCTCTCTTATATAAACATTCTACATTTCTACAAGCTTTGCTATTATTTCCCTCTCCGATTACTACTCTTGTTTATTACAACTCTTATTTACTAATTAGTACTCTTGCTAATTACTACTCTTGCTAAATTCTAATTACTAACTACTCCTCTTATTAATTTGTTACTCTCTAATTCTTTTGTCTAGTAATTAGTAATTAGTAAATTTATATTTATTAATTACTATTACTAAATTCTTTTTAATTACTAACTCTCTCCAATTTAGAATTACCCTCAATGATTCAATTGTTACTCTTTAATTCTTTTAATTGTTATTTCTAATTACTAATTATTGCTCTTATACTTGTGTATTTAGTTACTCTTACTAATTTTATTTTCCAATCTAGTAAAAAAGTTTAGCGTCAAATATGGCTGGATTACTGAAGAAACTGAAGCGTGAATCATCATCACGAAAAACATCATCATCATCACAACCACCACCACCAGCACAAGCGCCAGCACCACGGCCATCACAAACACCAATCCAAGCACCACCACAACCATTCGTTCCTGGACGAATGAGTACAGGCTGTATGATAGATACCCAAGCCAATTAGGAGTTCAATCAAAACATTCCAGATCTTGAATACATGCCTGATCAAGACCCCCCGCATTATAGTCAAGGACGCAGCTCGGTTGGCGAAGCTACTACTCCGTGGCATAATCTTAACCATATGCCTGGTCATGATGAAGAAGGGCCGAGCAATGCCTCCGGTAATGAGCCAGAAGTCCAAAAGGGGAAAAAAAGAAAGCCGAGTGTTGGAATCATTTTGATGAAGTTATGGTGGACGGCATCCGAAAAGCTCGATGTAAGTACTGTGCTAAATTATTTTCATCTGGTAGTGGTAATGGACATCTTAACAGGCATTACCCTCAGTGTGCACCTCGACAAGGCCACGTCGAACCTACCCAAACACAGTTATCTTTTGACGGTAAGTTATTTGTTTATAATCAGCGAGAGCAAAGAGACGGTCTCGCTGAATTTGTTATTCACGATGAACAAGCCTTTTCTTTTGCCGATAATGCTAAGCACTCTAGATATATGAACACATACGTTCAACCTTTGTACAAAAAGGTTCATAGAAACACAACTAGATCCGATGCACTCCGACAGTATAATGCTGCTAAAGCACGCCTGATCGATTATTTCGATAAATTTGACGGTAAAGTTAGTCTTACTTCTGATATTTGGCAATCTCCTTTTACTTTTGTTAGTTATACTTGTGTGACGGCCCATTGGATTGATGCAGATTGGATTATGCACAAGAGAATCATCGCTTTCGAGCTCTTTCCTTTTCCGCATGATGGAATGAACATTGCTACTATTATATTAAAAGCATGTACCACGTTTAAATTAAAGGATAAGATTATGAGTATTAGTTTTGATAATGCTTCTAACAATATAGCTCTTGTTGATGCTTTAGAGGAGAGCCTCAAACATGTACTTTCTGGTAAATTATTTCATGTTCGTTGTGTTTGTCATATAATTAATTTAATTGTTCAAGATGGTTTAGCTGCTGCAGGAGATATTCTTGTCAAAATGAGGGGTATGACAGCGTATGTTAATAGTTCGAGTTCGAGAACACAACAATTTAAAACGTTGTGTGTTGAATATAATATGCCTCGCAGGAGAGCAGTTACAGATGTGGTCCACAGGTGGAACTCTACATACCATATGCTTTTACACATTCTGGCATACAGAGAAGTCTATACGCATTTTCTACTAACCTTGTTCCCAGCCGGCTTGCCAACTCAAGAGGAATGGCAGATGGCCACATACCTAGCTGAATTTTTGGAGGTATTTTACACGTCTACCAATTTATTGTCTGGTACGTACTATCCCACCTCTCCTCTCGCTGTAATAGAAATTCTCAAGATGGCTACAATGTTAACAAAATGGAGATATATAGGACCCTTTAAGGAAATAGTAAAAGTGATGGATAAAAAGTTTAATAAATATTGGAGTGAACTGCCTGTTGTTTTTGCTGTGGCTACTTGTTTAGATCCTAGGTTAAAGTTGCATGGCGTGAACGTCTCGATACAAGAGATATCGAGATTAATGTGCTACCCAGTAGAGGACACAACCGCACTCACAGCGAAAGTGAGCAAGACATTTGAGGAACTGTTCAACCTCTATCGTAATTCTGCTGACGTGCGCGGACGAGCTTCATCATCGACTGCTGAGAGGTATTATGCGCCATACCTTAAGGGCTTTGAACATCTAGTAGCAAGACAACTACCAGGTGAAGGTACTTCTAATTCGGCAGGTTCGTCTACTTTTCCTCTTTTAATGAGATTGGTGTATATTCAAATACTGATCATTATTCTGATTTATCAATGCAAGAACAGGTTAATTTTAATTTGTTAAATTTTTGGAAACAAAATCAAAACATGTATAAAACTTTATCCCAAATTGCACGGGATGTACTGTCAGTGCAAGCCTCCACGGTTGCTTCAGAGTCGGCATTTTCAGCGAGCGGGAGGGTTTTGGATGACAGGAGGAGTCGTCTTAACCCCGAGTCGCTCGAGCTATGTGTATGTTGGAAGGATTATCTTGATGCGAAATACCGCGAGCAAGATAAACCGATTGATGATAGGAAGAGCAGTGACTCGGATGTTGAAGTACTTTCGGATGATTAGGTAATTTCTTTTTATTTTCCTTCTCTTAAGTTTTAAGAATAAAATTTTTCACAAAATATAGTTTTTTTCATATATATATATATATATATATATAATAAGTTTTTACAAGCAAGATAGATATTTTTCTGTATATATAAAAAAATAGGTAACTTCGCCTGTTTGTTTACAAGCAGCTTGTCCCAAGCCCGGATAAAAGGAGAAGGGCCTATGAACATATTTATCTCCAATTTAACTCTATATGGACGTTAATGGTTTACAAACATTCATAAATTCTAGCCTCACTTACTTCTTGATGCCAAAGAAAGTGGGTTCACAGTCGACGTGGAGGTGCCACAAGGAATGCAATCCGAGTCAGATGCCAAGTGTGATGATGTAGGACACAGTAAGGGCGGAGCAAGGACAGAGACCAAGGGCTTCCCAGACAGAGCTTGAGGGTGGCAATGCTGCGAGGGCGATAGCGCAAGATGAATATACGACGACAGTCACAGTCTGATGCTTAGGTCCAGAATTAGGGTCCTGTATGTTTCTCTCTTTAAGATTCTAGAGTGAGAAAGTGAAAGTGTTCTGAAAATGTCCAACCTGTAGAAAATGTCCCCATCCTCTAAATGAATTCTCAAGACCTCTATTTATAGAGGTTGAGATGATGATGTCATCACGCGACATGTGGCGATCCCCGAGAGTGACACATCACCGAGGGGTCCACAGTTGTCGGTGCTCTACGGACTGTCGAATTGCATATTCACCCGGCCTGCACCGCACAACGTCGCTCTATCTGTCTGGAAAGACTAGCTCCCACAGCGTCGGTGTGGCCAGAGCACCCCCTTGATCTAGCCTCCAATCCAAGCCCTTGCAGAGTCCCATTGGCCTGGCAGTGGTGGGGAAGACCCGATGCCCAACTGCCAGGCAGACTAGGCGCGATGCCCTCCGAAGACCTGCTCCCATCTCGGAGTGACCCGGGGGTCATAGTCCATAGGGGTGCCGATGCAAGCCCCAGTGCCGTAGCACGTAGGCCAGTCACGCAGGCACCCTGGCGGAGACAGTGTCCCGGAGGAGTCACCTATCCTACTGCGAAGGGTCCTCGTGCCGAAACACTACTAACAAAGCCCCTCGGAATGAAGACGGTGATGGCTTTGTGGTAACGAGCCTATCCCGTGGCGGTGATGACTTTGTGGTAACGAGTGAATCTCGCTGCGAGGGGTCCTCGTGCCGGAGTACTACGAACGGAGCCCCCCCGTGATTGTGACGGCGACAACTTAATGGTAACGAGTCCATCCCGTGGAGGCGATGACTTTGTGGTAACGAGTCCATCCCGCTGCGAGGGGTCCTCGTGCCAAAGCACTATGAACGGAGCCCCCCAGAATGCTGCACACTTTGGAGAGTGGGTCGAAGCATGTTCCACGTCCATGGCAGGGGCGCATGGGGTGGTGAATAAGTGTGATGCCCGGAGGCCTGTAACATAATTTTGGGGCATGGGCGTGACAACGACTGTCGCGAGACCATACCTGGTGTCGGGGGCACATATCATGAGAATGGCGCACGGGCACGGCGACGAACATCGTGGAGACAGTACTTGTTGCCGGAGCACATATCATGAGAATGGCGCATGGGCGCGGCGACGAACGTCGCGTAGCCATACTTAGTATCAGGGGCACGTATCATGATGATGAGGCACGGGCGCGGTGACGAACATCGTGGAGCAATACTTGGTGCCGGGCACATGTCATGATAATGGCACATGGGCGCGGCGATGAACGTCGCGGAGACAATACTTGGTGCCATAGCACATGTCATGAGAATGGTGCATGGGCGCGGCGACGAACGTCGTGGAGACAATATTTGGTGCCGGGGCACATGTTATGAAAGTGGTGCGGCGACGAACGTCGCGAAGCCATACTTGGTGCAGGGACACGTATCATGACAATGGCGCACGGGCGTGGCGACGAACGTCGCGAAGCAATACTTGGTGCTGGGGCACGGATCATGAGAATGGCGCATGGGCGCGGCGACGAACGTCGTGAAGTCAATACTTGGTGCCGGGGCACATCTCATGAGAATGGCACATGGGCGCGGCGATGAACGTCGCGGAGCCGTCGGGTGTCCCAAGGACGGTATGTGAGCTGAGCGTACCTGTCATAACAAGATAATGAATGCAACATGTAGCAATGAAAAAGTTAGGAGTGATGGTACGCGGTCGTCGGCGACGGGTCATTTGGTGGTAGTGGGCGACTTTGGGTGATGGGCATCGCGGGAGCGGTATGCAATCACAGACGACAGATGTCACAAGGTTGATGCACGACGGACGTCGCGAGGTTGATGGACGAAGGACGTCTCGAAGTTGATGCACGACGAATATCGCGAGCGTCGTGAGGTCGATGCACGACGGACATCGCGAGCATTGTGAGGTTGGTGCACGACTGACGTCGTGAGCGTCACGAGGTTGGTACACGACGGACATCGCGAGGTTCATGGACGAACGTCCGTAAACATCGTGGAGGTGCAAAGATTGAAGAAAACAAGTGCGCCCGGGAGGGGAGGCCATAGGCCAAGGATTGGGGGTAGGCCAAGGCCAACACCCCTGGGGAGGCCGAGGCCGACCCCCTGGTGAGGCCGAGGCCGACCCCCTGGTGAGGCCGAGGCCGACCCCTTGGGAAGGCCGAGGCCAATGGCCAACTCTCGTGAAGGGAGGCCAAGGCCATTCCCTATTTGGGTGAACTTTGGGCACGCCGACGGAATGTGTTTTGATGGGCAATGACAAATCTAAAAGTTGCATTGTGACGAGTGTGTCGATGTGAATCGTACCCACATGATGAACAAGGTGCCAAAGTCACATACGAAGTGTATGAAGCGAACAAAGTACAAAATGGACTTTGCGCGAAGAGTGAACAACCGGGGGGAAGGCCAAGGCCAACCCCCCATGGAGGCCGAGGCTGACCCCATGGCCTTGTGGGAGGCCGAGGCCGACCCCATGGGGTTGGCCAAGGCCCATGCCCTTGACCCCGTTGCTCCGGTTGCACCATTGGTCGATGTTTTTGGTGAAAAGGTGCTCAGGTGGTCGCGGCGCGACGAACGTGGTACCATGAGTCATGCTCATGTGAAATAATTGGTGACTAAGGTGTGCGAAGCAAGAAACGCACGTGACATGAGTGTGCGCACTATGACCGGTTCAATGTGCAAGTGGGACCCCTAGTGGGCCTTTTGGGTGCGACCAGAATAGGTTGGGAACACTTCTTATTTTCTAACAAACACAATATATTAATATCATAGGTTCTTTTATACTCACTCATAACCATCCTATATACATATGAGAGTCATATATATAGAATAATTTTATTTTGTATATGAGACAAAGTAGAGAGAGAAAACTGTTAATCAAAATCTATACTTATTACTTAAGATCGTCTCGGGAATTAACATGTATCAATCTCAACTAATTAATTTGAAATAAAATATCAAATAGTAGAAATAGTCTTTTTCAAATAGTAATAATTGTTATGTGTTAAGATTTTATTAATAAAGCTCACCACGAAGAGTATAAAAAGGTTTAACATATAATAAAAAACAAAATGAGAGAGAAATAAATATGTATATACATACATATATATGTATATGACTTATAATGAAACAAAAAGGATAAAGATTAGGTTCGTTAAATTGTGAATATTGGACATGTCTAGAGTATATGAAAGAAGAAATTTAAAATTGAGAGATGCAAATGAGAGAGAGAGAGACCAATTTACTTATATAATAACAAGAATCTTAGTCATAGTACCACATTACAATTTGCTTAAATAATAACAAGAAATTACGCTAATTCAAGCCTTTACTTTAAATAAAAAGAAAATGCAATAAATAAAGAAATAGGGCTCGGGCTTGGCCCAAGCCCGGCCCTAGATATTGGGCCTAGGGCCAGGGCTTGGACTGGGCCCAGATTTCCCCTCCATCTGGCCCGGCCCGGTTGGCACCCCGGCCCGGTTTCACGGAAGGCCCTATGGGCCCGGGCTGGGCTGGCCCAAGCTCGGCCCATTAACACACCTCTATATTTGGCATTGAGGTGTATATATTTCGAGGACGAAATTTTTATAAGGAGGGGAGAATGTAATACCCCAAATAATATGTAGCTAATTATCTAAATTCCTAGGCTACTTTTGAAGTTTTAATAATATTTTGGAATTCCTTTTGAAAAAGTAACATATCTTTAGGGGCCTTTGGAGTAATTTACCAAGTTTGGAGAAATAAAAAGACTGGCTAGTTTGTGTTTAATCGATAAATGAGTCCAGTCTTTCAGAGAGAGGAGAAGAAAGAGAAAACTAGGGCTTGAGCATTTCAACCTTCAACTCACAATTGGTTAGTGATCGATCCTAAACCCTAATCACAATACAATTGATTTGAAGATTTTAATCTTAGTGGTTGATTTTATTGATTAGGTTTAATGTTTTCGGAAGATTACACAACTTTGCAAATCTTGTAACGTGAATTGAGGTAAGGGTTACACCCATAACACCCCTTCTTAGATTCTTATCGTAAAGATTGTACGCATTGCCTTCATTTCAAATTCGTAAAAAAACCCACGTGTTAAATTGAATCTTGTTGCTCCGATTTTTGACATTAGCGTTAACTTGATACTCATTAAATTACATGCATACAAATTCGTTTTGTGCCTTAAAATTTGCATCAGCTTCGATTTGCATTCTTAAGTCCATCAGTCTGACAGGTATACATCAGCCCGTTAAATGTATATCTACTCGTGGTTGTTATTCCTTTTTCCCTAATACAAAGCCATGTGTCCTTTAATAACGGTCAAGACATATTATGTTTTCTTTTACTCCATGTTTTGTTATTTTATAGTTTCGTGATCATACGAACTTAGTTTTAAGCGATTTTGCTTCTGTTGAACTCGTCTCTTTGTACTCTTTGATTCGAGTCTAATATCAAGTATTTTCAGAAACTGTTCGACTATCCTTTTTTGAAATTCAAAGTTTCGAGGTTCAGTTGCTTTATACATTTGAGATATTTTGATGTCCCATGGACCCCTTTGAATTGAACCAATGTTAGAACCTTCAAGTGCTTAGGTCAACATGACGCCATGACATTATATGGCAATGGCTACCGGTATGCAACTTCGAACTTAGAACCTTCGCTCCTTAGGCTAACGTGCTTTATAGTCACAAATTACGTGATTATATCGTATTCGATTATTAGTTCAATTATTCGAATCTGTTATTTGACTTTGATTTTGATTTGATCTTTTATGGGTTGAATATCCCGAAATGAGACTATTTGTCATGCTAAGATTATCTATCGTCTTTGCACTTTCATTTCATATGCTTCGTTTGGACTCAGATATACGTTATTGGATACCTGCATTGTGCTCTGTGGGCGTTTGTGTGTAATCCCTACTGGGCTTTGTGCTCACGCCCTTCTCTCCCTATTTCAGATAATTAAGCTGAGACGGCTTAGAGGAGTTAATAGCATTATGCTTAAGCTTGGAGTTGAACTTTAACCGATAACACTCTCAGTAGCTTTGCAGTAAGAACCATGTAATAGTTTTTTATATAGCCACTTTTGGTACCCCAATGGTTGGGAAATGATTATTGTTACCAAACTTCTGCTGCAATTATTAGTTATTGATGTTCAATGCGAATGCCTTTGATTTGGGATATGATTTAGAGCTCTGATTACCTCTTGTGGTCATGTTTTTGCAAAATATTTTGGGTAACTACTTCTCCTAAGAAGGAATATTTGAAAATAATATGTGTAGGGACGTGACAGATTTTGTATCAGAGCATAGGTTTAAGATTATGTAGACTCTTAGACTTAAGCTTTCAATGATCTGAGATGAGTTTTATGTCATTTGAGACGTATTTTAGAAAAGTCTAGCTTTTGCGTACTTTTGTTCAAAGCGTTTATACCATAGTTGCGATCTTATAAGTTGTTCGCTATGTCAGGAACCATGCCGTCACGTCCAGCTGGAGGTGGTAGTAGAGGGGGTCGCAGGGGTCGTATTTTGACTGGTAATGGTGCCACCGAGGGAAACCAAAGAGCAAACGCCCATACAGCCCGTTAACTGCTGATACAATCAAGGCATTTAACCGCCTAAACTGTCTGACATTTGTTGGTGCAAATAAGCCAGAGGATGCAGAGGCTTGGTTGAGTAAGTTAGAGAAAAGGTTTAAGCTCTTGAACGTCACTTACAGTCAAAAAGTGGACCTTGAAGTGTGCCAGTTAGAGAACGAGGCTGACCAGTGGTGGAAAATGGTCGAGAGAACTTTGAGTGCTTAGGAAGAACATGCTTTGACTTGGGCTCGTTTCCAAGAGATACTTCCTGGCAAATACTTCCCTAGGAATGTGAAGGATGATACGGAGGAAGAATTCTTAATGCTAGAGCAAGGAGAGGATGAAACTGAGAAAGACTACGAAGCTAGATTTGCTAGATTGTCGAGGTTTGCAACACATGTGATAGATACTGAGGAGAGGCGTGGAACACGCTTCAAGAATGGACAAAGGTATGGGATCAGGAAGTTCTTATGTCACGACCTGAACCCACAGGCAGGCCCGCGAGCTAGGCACGTGACCGGCCGCAAACCCTACGGACTCCAACCGAGGGCTCTGCCAGGCCTTACTCGCTAAAACGGCATATAATCTGCAGCGGAAATTAAAACTTCTATAAACTTAAATTACATTCTCATATTTTTATTTGAATACAATACTCATGCTACAACTCCTCATAACTCTAATTTATCAACAACTAAAACTAAACCAACAATCTAAATCTTTAGCGACCCAGCCAATACAGTCTCCGGAGCTCAGTGCCAAATTGTTCCTTCCTAAGCTCGTCACCATCACCTTACTTTCAAACCTGAAATGATAAGTAAGGGATGAGCTTCCACGTGCTCAGTAAGCAACCAATGATTCAACTAGCTGGACCACAGCATGTCAGAAAATAACTCACTTCATATTGTAGCATCATTAAGATATCCTAAAATCACAGAATTGATAATCATCGGGTAAAACAGAGTACATGAAACAAAAAACTAAAGTATGAAATCATTAGAATAAAACTCATGACAACCAGTTCAATCCCAATATTAGCTCAAACGATATGCTGCGGTCAGTGTACGAGCCCCCCTGACTAGGGCCCGAAATCCCTCTTACACCCGGGATAAAATAATCATGTGGACGCAAGGGCGCACCACCAGCCACAGTACTGTGCATCAACGTACAAGCCCCGTTGACCAGGGCCCGAAATCCAACTTTCCCCCGTGGATATAGGGCACAGCAATCGAGTAAACCAAAAACCCCCCATTGGGTTCATCGTGAACAAAATCACTCATCAATTGATTCTCAACCATCCTCACATCCTTTCAATAATCATCAAGATGTTCAATATTCACAATAACGTCAATACAAAACATTTCAAATCCGAGTTTCATTTCAGTTTCTAGGCAAAACATCATTTACATGCTGGTCCGGTTTTTCTTTGACGAGAATAAAACATTAAAACTTTTTTTTGTAATTTAAGCCAGAGCAGTTAAACGTACATAAAACGGTCAATAGTAAGAACCAACACATTTTTAACAGTAGATAAACATATACTTTGCATATAAAAATACTAGTTGAATCAAAGGGTCACTTACTTGGCGTTACGCATTTCCCACATCAAGGCCTCTGGGGCGACAGTCTCGCTGCTACATTTGGTCAAAAGAATGGTCAAGGCCATTCTTTTTATCTCCATGTCTCCAGCTTTGCTATAACCCAAGTATCGTCGATCACGACACAACATCCCCGCTGAACAAGTCTTCACGCAACTGATTGCCGCAGTCAAACTCTAGAGCTCATGCTAGTCATTCCCATTTTATCCTCATAACCTATGCGCTTTCTTGTCCAAAACACATACATGCATAGGGTACACCTTCCCAAGCATACGGAACACCTGTACCACGTACGCATTTGGTACACAACGTCACGTACTTACCATACCACGTAGACGTACAGCCCAACTTTACCATTTGATTTTCCCAAAGTAACTCGTCACTTCCGAAATCCTCCAAACACCTAATACTCACCCTTCACACTGCAAAACGCACAACCAAGATAGGCATCAAAATCGTACAATACCACGTGACCACACTACTACCACTCAATACACGTTTCTTTGACCAACGATAGGCAATATCTTTCACTGCTTACACAATTTCGCGCACTAATTCACATGCTCCAACTCACCTATTTGCACACTGCCTCCTACACAAATACATGTTATGTACCCACCATTTGTTCATCCTAAAACACACATTAGGACATATACCGCTAGATACACCACTTCACCCTCCATAGCACAAGCACACGTACACGCTAAGACACAAAAATATTCATCAAGCCGCACACAATACACCACCACATTTCACGTACTCATCCACTCACAAACACTTGCACATACTAACTCACATATTTAGACATATACAACCGCACCTTTAACCAATATAACCCGACACCACTGTTCCTCACATACGCCCATATAATCACCAACACGCAACAACAATATTCACACAGCTGCACACAAACGTTCCATATCCACCTGTACACTCATTTCACCCACCCCCTGTAACTTTTACCCAGATAGAGACATGCTTGGTTTACACAAACACACTCACAAAGCACCGTCACACGCCTTCCATCACAACCATTACACACATACGCACTATCACAATTTATCCCATCCAAAATACGGCAAGCACCATCATTATACTTCCACTCGGAACCGCACCAAAAATCAAAAGAATTCCCCAACACCTGCACTGTACACCGTCCACTGTACGTATAGAACCTGACTACAATCACTGTAAAGCACCGCCGTGAGACCAGCACTACTCACCAAACCGTTTTATTTTTTTCCCGTCATAATCATGAAAATCCGGCGACGTTAATAATTGGACCGTCGTCGTGGTGGAACTGAGGATGTCCCTCCGACTATGGGCGGTACTTGGGTGGCAGCGCAGTTCATTTGATGACCCGCAGTGGCGGCTTAAGGTGGTGATCACCGGTGGTTGTAGATTCCGGCGGTGGTGGATAGCAAAATTGCTGTGGTGATTGAAGATCGATTGGGCGGTGGTAAGTGCCGAGCAGTGGTGGCTGCGGCGCAATGGGTCCGACGGCGTAGAGGTGGTCCACGACTGGTACAACCAATGTGCGGTGGCGATTGATGGAGGCACCGGCCGGAGCTGATCGCTAAAGATTGAATGGGTGGCCGGCGACGGAGATACCGCGATGGTTTGGCGATGGCAGCGGCGTCTCGGCTTCGGCACAATGGTCACGAGCTGTTGCGTTGTGGTGTACAGTGTAGGCGGTGCTGGAGTTGATCGGCGGCGACCGCTGTGTAGCCGGAGATGGCTGCTCCGAACTGTGCAGAGGCGCCGCCCGTTTTAGGGCCGGCTGCCTTTCTCCCTTTCTCTTCTTTTCTCTTTTTTTGTGTCCAGTTTCTTTCTCTCACGTTTTCTCTTTTTCTTCTTTTGCTCTTTGTCTATCTTATTTATAACTATGCTTTCTTTTAATCTTTTCCAAAATCTCATCCTTTTTTTTATCCCCAAATCACTCTCCATCATATAATATTAACTTTATACTAAACCATGGTTTAATAATAATTTCTCTAGAGTGACGAGCTACATTTCATTTATTTCTCTCTTGCACCCCTTCTTATCTGAGCTAGTGGTATTTTTAATTTGTCACTCATAATATTGCACAAGCAAATCATCGCTAAAAAAATTCGAGAGAACATCACTCATAAAAATTATTGCTAAAGTAATGATAACAGGGTCAACCTAAGTTTGGGGTATTACATCTTAACCACTGTGACTCTAGATATGTATGGTCGTCAAGTCTTGGACAAGGCTCAGAGAGTGGAGAAAGATGTTGAGGTTGGGCGTAAGTACTATAAGGGGCAGAGACAGAAGAGAGTAGCTTAAAGGGTAGTGACATGGTTCAGCCTAAGAGGAAGACCAATAACTTAGCTAGTAAGGAACTGGTTCAGAATACCCAGAATCTCGTCCAAGCTTGCAAAACTCATGGGAGGAACCATAGAGGTATATGTTAGTGGCAGAGTGGCGGGTGTTTTAACTGCCAGCAACAGGGACATAGGATTCGGGATTGCCCTCAGCCGCTTAGGCCTCAATTTACTCAAGGTAGGGGGAAGCAGAATCAGCAGCCAAAAAATAATCAAGCTGGAACAACTCGAGCTTGAGCTTATGCCTTGATAGAGAAGGATGCCACTGCATCTCCATGATGTAGTGACAGGTAAATGTCACACGGGTTTAGCTAGAGCTTATGCTTTAATTAATGTTTGTTTCACATTTTTGTATGTCTTTAGATATTTGCTCGTGAGCTTTGGTGGTGAGTTAGACCGCTTAGATAATGAAAACTCTAAAAGTCTATAGTTGTGATTGTATATTCATATTAGGCGACTGAAGTGTATAAATTTCGAGGGCGAAATTTTTTTAAGGAGGGGAGAAAGTAATACCCCAAATAATATATGCTAATTCTTAGGCTACTTTTGAAGTTTTAATATTATTTTGGAATTCCTTTTGAATAAGTAATATATCTTTAGGGGCCTTTGGAGTAATTTACCAAGTTTGGAGAAATAAAAAGACTGGCTAGTTTGTGTTTAATCGATAAATTGAGTCCAGTCTTTCAGAAAGAAGAGAAGAAAGAGAAAAGTAGGGCTTGAGCATTTCAACCTTCTGCTCACAATTGGTAAGTGATCGATCCTAAACCCTAATCACAATACAATTGATTTGAAGATTTTAATCTTAGTGGTTGATTATTGATTAGGTTTGATGTTTTCGGAAGATTACATAACTTTGCAAATCTTGTAACATGAATTGAGGTAAGGGTTACACCCATAACAACCCTTCTTAGATTCGTATCGTGAAGATTGTACGCATTGCCTCCATTTCGAATTCGTAAAAAACCCACGTGTTAAATTGAATCTTGTTGCTCTGATTTTTTTCATTAGCGTTAAGTTGATACTCTTTAAAGGAAATGGAAAATTACACGCATACGAATTCGTTTCGTTCCTCAAAATTTGCATCAGCTTCGATTTGCGTTCTTAAGTCCATCAGTCTGACAGTTATACATCAGCCCGTTAAATGTATAGCTACTCGCGGTTGTTATTCCTTTTATCATTAGACACCACTGTTTTGCAACTCTCCAAGAATTCTCAAAGCTGTTCTTGTACATCTAGGTGGTGTTGTTTTTCCCTAATACAAAGCCATGTGTCACTCTAATGACGATCATGACAAATTATGTTTTCTTTTACTCCGTGTTTTGTTATTTTATAGTTCAGTGATCATACGAACTTAGTTTTAAGCGATTTTCCTTCCGTTGAACTCGTCTCTTTGTACTCTTCGATTTGAGTCTAATATCAAGTAATTTCAGAAACTGTTGAACTATCCTTTTTTGAAATTCAAAGTTTCAATGTTCAGTTGCTTTACACATTTGAGATATATTGATGTCCAATGGACCCATTTGAATTGAACCAATGTTAGAACCTTCATGTGCTTAGGTTAACATGATGCCATGATATGATATGGCAATTGCTACTGGTATGCAACTTTGAACTTAGAACCTTCGCTGCTTAGGTTAACGTGCTTTACAGTCATGAATTATGTGATTATATCGTGTTCGATTATTAGTTCAATTATTTGAATGTGTTATTTGACTTTGATTTGATCTTTGACGGGTTGAATATCCTGAAATGAGACTATTTGTTGTGCTAAGATTATCTATTGTCTTTGCACTTTGGTTTCATATGCTTTGTTTGGACTCAGATATACGTTGCTGGATACCTGCGTTGTGCTCTGTGGGCGTGTGTGTGTAATCTCTACTGGGCTTTGTGCTCACCCCCCTTCTCTCCCTATTTCAGGTAATTAAGCTGAGACGGCTTAGAGAAGTTAATAGCATTATACTTAACTTGGAGTTGAACTTTAATTGATAACTCTCTTAGCATCTTTGCAATAAGAACCGTATAATTGTATTTGATATAGCGACTTTTGGTACCCCAATGGTTGGGAAATGATTATTGTTACCAAACTTCCGCTACAATTATTAGTTATTGATGTTCAATGCGAATGCCTTTGATTTGGGATATGATTTAGAGCTCTGATTACCTCTTGAGGTCATGTTTTTGCAAAATATTTTCGGTATCTATTTCTCCTAGGGAGGAATATTTGAAAATAGTATGTGTAGGTCCTCCTCCAGGTCGGGGATGTTAAAAATTTGGTACCAGAGCATAGTTTTAAGATTCTGTAGACTCTTATACTTAAGCTTTCAATGATCTGAGATGAGTTTTATGTCATTTGAGATGTATTTTAGAAAAGTCTAGCTTTTGCGTACTTTTGTTCGAAGCATTTATACCAGAGTTGCGATCTTATAAGTTGTTCGCTATGTCAGGAACCATGCCGCCACTTCCAGCTGGAGGTGGTAGTAGAGGGGGTCGTAGGGGTCGTATTTTGGCTGGTAATGGTGCCGCCGAGGGCAACCCAAGAGCAAACGCCCTTACTGTAATACCCCGATCTTAGGTTTGAATTTTTAGTAATTTTTAACAAATTTTATTTAATTCTTTAGCGACAAATTTTACAAGTAAGAATATTGCCCCTTTTAGCGACGAACTCTTGTTTAGTGTTAGTATACTTTTCTTTAGCGACTTATAGCGAAAAAATTGGGGAACACTAGAATTACGATCTTAGCGACAAAATTGAAATCATAAGATTTGATTTACGATAGCAGTTATTAATAACATTGATTGAGATATTAGTGGCAATTAACGAAACAATAAGTTATGAACTTTTGGTGACGCAATTCTTTTGTTGGCATTGATATTTTCTACGTGACCCCTTTTAGCGAGACATAATGGAGCGAGTTAGCTTAACAGTCGTTAATAATTTGCTAACATATAGTTCATCGTAAGTAATTTATTTTTGGACCATTTTTCGCAATCGTAAGTTGAGTTAGAAGTTTTAACGACAAATGGGTTATAGGGTTTCTTTGCAATTCTAACTAGGGTTTCATCTCACAAATTTATATATAAGACACAAGTATGGGCAGCCACCCTTCTAGCCGTAAGACTCAATCGGTTCCTGATAGAAGGAGATAGCAGGAGAAAGAAGAGAGACTGCCAACCATTTCACGTGAAAATTTAGAAAGGAGAGAGAGAGAGAGAGAAAGAGAAAGAGAAAAGGAGAGCTTTAGGGCTGAAAATCCCAGGTATGATCCCTTGCCCTTGTAGCCATCAAAATGAATAATTCAAACGGATTGTTATGCTATTTTGAAAGGGGATTCGTGGGTGTTTGATTGCTGTGTTTTTCTGAGTGTAATGCGTACGTATTTGACAGGATATATAGGTATTCTTGGCTATGTAGTGGGGCTGCCATGTGATGGCAGCCATGGTGAGATTTAATTGTGTGATGTGTTTATGTGTGAAGAAGAAGGGGATGAGTAGCAGCACATGGCCCTGTGCGTGATGGGGCTGTGTTGTTGGCGAAGTGCGAGTAACGACATGGGAAAAAGAAGACTGCCGAGGACAGCCATGTGAAGGCTGGTTCGGCAGTGCGTAGGGGTGTTTGTATGCAACAAAGGGTGCAAAAGAAGGGGGAAAACAACAACAAAAGGGGCTGTTGCTACTGCTGCTGTGATTTCATGTGTGTGCAAGGTGGAAAAGAGAAAAGAAAAAGGGTTGCCAGGTGTGGGTATTTCCATGAGAGGGTGTTGTGATATGTAAGTGTAATTGTGAGTGAAGGAGAGGGGAGAAGCTGCCGTAGGGCAGCGTGAGTGTGTGGGTTGGCGCTGCGGCGTGCGATGCGTGTGACAGGGAAGAGGATGCCACAAACAACAGCGGAGTGTGTGAATTGTTTACGGTGTGCATGCATAAAAATGCGATGTGCGTGCAGGGAGGAAGGAGCTGCCATCGGCAGAGGGTATGTGGGTGTTTTGTGTGCGTGTGTAGAGGTGTAATAGGGGAGGAAAACCTGCTATAATGGGGCTGCAAAAGGTCAGCAATTGCGTGAGGCTGTTGCTGTTCGTGTGCGTGTCTAGAGGTGTAAAAAGAGGAGAAAAAAAAACTTGCTGTAATGGGGCTGCCAAATGGCAGCAATTGCGTGAGGCTATCGCTGTTTTGTGTGCGAGTTTAGAGGTGTAAAAAAGGAAGAAAAACCTGATGTAATGGGGCTGCCAAAGGGCAGCGGTTGCGTGAGGTGGTTGCTATTTTGTGTGTGTGCGTAGAGGTGCAACACAGGAAGGAGAAGACTGCTGAAAAAGGGGGCTGTAATAAGGCAGCAGGTGTTCGAGGTACTTGTTGTGTTTTTTTTTGTGTGTGTATAGTTGTGTAGAAGGAAGGGGGAACCTGCTTGAAATGATATGAGTGTTGTGAGATAGCATGCAAGTGGAGGGTGCACGTGTGTTGTTGGTGTAGTAGGGAACACAGAGATGATATAGTGAGAGTACATGTGTGTAGTAGTGGTGTGTATAGGTGTATGTTAACTTAGGTATGTGTGTGAACTTAATGTGTATATAGTGTATGTAATTATGGGCTTAGAGAGTGAGCAAGTGTGTAGAAGTGTGTGGGTCTAAGGTAGAAGAGGGGCTGCCGAGAGAGAGTGAGGCCATAGTGGAGGTAAGCTGATCGGGACTAAGGCTGGACCGCAAAGTGTCGCTAAAACTCCATCTTGCCCTATAGTCCTTTGTCCAATTTCTTAAGACTTTTCTAAACATATTTAGACAAAGTACCAAACTAAAACCCCCTTATTTTTATGAAATCTATGACGTGAAATTTTCTAGCATTTTTTTTCTAGGCAAGGAAAGGACCTGAAATAATTTTATATCAAAAATAGGTTTTTGAATTATTCAACATAGTAAACAAAATTCTTTTTAACCTAGAATTTTACAGTGACCTAAAAGTACTGAGATGCTTCAGTGTCTAAAATTTTGTGGCATTCCGACGCCGTTTGACGTATTTTTGAAAACAAGGTCATTAGCGTTCAATTTAAGGAGTGACCTAATTCCGAGCGGAAAATTTTCCCGAAAGGCCATTATGGTCTGAAAATCACACCTAGCTATTTAAAATATTATTTCCGGTTATACTGGAGTAGGTAATGGTACGCTAGAAGTCGAGGGGCGGTTTGATAATTTTACTCACTTAAGAGAAACTTAATGTTTAGGTATGATTGAGTAGAAATAAATAACATCTCTTTATTATTTAGGTTTTGATAGTTAAGAGCTAGGAGCGACTGTTGATCGAACTCAAGAACCAATTACTGAGCAAGGTAAGTACTCTTGCCATATTCCTCCGTATACCCTATTTTTCGTCTATGTATATGTACAAATGAATTGTTGTTTAAAGCCTTGACTCTATATGAAAATTCGTCAGAATTGTTTTTGTTATTTTAAGTCTTTGATCGACCTTACTGAGCTCTCGAAAGCTCACTCTTCTTTGACTTCCTTTCTACAGGTCATAGTTAGCATTAAGTTGCTCGAATAAGGATTAGAGCCAAGTGAGCGAGCGAAAGAAAAGGAACTAATCTTGGTATTGATTGTTATAACCCATGTGTGGGTGACTTTGATAGTTTATTATTCAGGTTTAAATTAGTTTCCATATATGATTGTACACTGAGAGAAAATACTTTGATGGATGTTTAGTCGCTCTGAAAGTTTTCGTATTATTTGGTTAAGTTTTGAGGATAATATTGTTTAGTGAATGATCGATCGATTGTCTAACGTTTCGAAAAATTTCGGGATGTTACAGAAATCCTTATTGTGAAAAGGAAAACCATGGCATATTTGAAACCCTCAAATTTTATTTTAGGGATGTGGCATGTGTATTTACTGGGCCTCCAACTCACCCACCCCCTCCCCCCTTTTATAAATGTTTTCAGGTGAACACCTAGATCAACCTCAGTTCTATGAGGGTAATGAAAATGAAGCCACAGGAGATGCTCGTTAGGAAGTTGGTTTAAGTTCTTGAGAAATTGTAGAACTGCCGGTTTATTTACTTGAATTGTTCGTAGCTTAATTCCAGGAGGTTTCTTTTAAATAAATTATATCAGTCTTTATGGAGGAATTCAGTAGTGATAATTTTGGAAAGAGATGTAAGGACATCTTTAGAAGCCATGTTATGGTGTTAGTTAATGTATGACTTTAGAATTGTGTACAAGTTAAATAAGGCTTGGCAGAACCCTAAATAGTTATCTGAATGGGTCTGCGGCTGGTCACGTGCCTAGCACATGAGCTTACTCGTGGGTTCGGGCTATGGCAAAACCATATTAGCATAATCACGATTAATGCTTAACTAATCATACTTGAGACCAACTAATCAGGATTAAGACTAAGCTAATCCACCTACGTGAGGTGCTTCAATGCCAACACAAAGCATACAACTTGTTCTACATAAATAGGTCAGGAAGACCATTCATATAATGCATAAGATCTTCAATTAAGAAAGGTATCACGCTAGTACATGCATAATAACAACCATAAAACGATGTTTACAACTAGGTTAAACTAAGGTCCTCACATAGATGACCAATCGTTGTTACTGTTGGCTTTGGCTTTAGATGTAACCTTTATTTTTAAGCAAGCTATCTTGTTATTATTTGGCTCCGACTCTTATGTATGACTTTTCAGTATCCTTAGACGATCAATTGTCGTTACTATTGGCTCCAGCTTGTAAGGATGTGTCCCTTTCTTGGCGATCAATCGTTGTTACTGTTGGCTTAAGCTCCAGAAAAGGTTTAATATCATTTTTCCTTATAATATTGTTCGACGATCAATCGTTATTACTGTTGGCTTCGACTTTTAATTATATCCCTATTCCTTCATGAACTATGTTGGTTTGATTCCTCTCCAGAGGATACGTAGGAAACCATCTGAAGGTCCCACCATATCCCTGTCAGGGTCCGCGAGTCTATTTAGAGTCTTGTGGTCTTTTTCGTATTTTACTACAAAAATGTGTTATTTTTTGGTGATGTTCGCCCTTACGCGAGCTCCCTCACCGAGGGCTCTTTAGACACCCATTTTTGTAGTTATTTGAATTAAATAATTATTAGGCTTTTATTATTAATTGAGAGTTTATTATTAAAGGTTAGGCCTGGTAATATAACTTAATTAATTTAATTTGATCCAGTACAATTTAGTTGTCTAGTCCAGCAGTTAAGTCCACTCTAGTAGTCTAGTGGTCTAGTCCAGTCCAGTCCAGTAATTGGGCTCAGTCCAGTCCAATTAAGCCAAAAGTCTGTCAAAGTATTTAGATTATGATTTGTTTAAATGATGTATCCTTGATTCAAGTGATTAAATCATAGATTTATGTGATTTATGAAGATAAATGTCAAATCTGGTACATCCCATCTGCAAAATCAGAGATAAATACATGAATTAGGGATAGATAATGTCTTGAGATTCGAGAAAAAAATTATGGTATGAATCGGCCAGTTTTTGACAAACCGGCTGGTTAGTTGACTTTTATCAATTGTTGATTTTTCTCAAATATTTTTGTCTTATCATCAAATTGCAGATTGATACTGCCATCTTTATCATTTCTAGCATCCCATAACTCTATCAATAGGGCCTTTGGCCTACATTTTCAGAGATCTCGACTTTTCTCCCTATAGCTTTTATATCATTTCTCTTGAAAGTGGGTATATCATCTCTTAAGAGAAACTAGCCCTTCATATTCACTTCAATAATTCTCTAGTTTCTTGCATCGTGGATCCTTCATAGAGCATTACCGAGTCCTCTAGACAAGGAGACTCGCGAAGTAAATTTTCTTATGGCAATTCTTACATACGACGACTGACCCTCTGTTATGAGCTTATCAAAAGAAAATGCCCTATTTTGGATGCATGTCCTCTTTGTTTATTACATTCTGAAACACATGAACAAGTCTTTTTAGAATTTCAAACAGTAAGCGATATCTTGAAACATTCTCTTGCTAGGTAGAGTGGTTCTTGTTCTAGATTCTCTACTGCGAGGATACGATTTGTACATTGGTTAGAACAACCGATTTTTAAACGAAGTGATGCGTACGTATAATATGGATTGTTGTACGTACTAATCTAGTCCATTTGGAAAGGTCAAAATGACTTGGTCTTCGAGGGTGAAATTCTTCTCAGATTTTGTTACATGGCCAAACACCTGTTTACTAATGTCAGAGTCACAAGATACTTCCAAAACTGCTTTAAGAAAGTTTAGAAGGCAGAACTTCGTACTAAAACTGAACAAGTCAACAACTTTAAGCATTTTTACCTCTGTCTATCTCCATAGTAGAGTGAACTTGCAATGCTCAATATATCGTAGGCTTGTTTCTCATCAATCCAGCTTGGGTATTGATTGGCCCAGTATTGATGCAATTAAGGCTGAAGTTGCTCTAAGTGCGACATCATCTACTATTCTCTACGCTATTGATTGACTATATAAATTTAATTGCTTACATACTATTTTCCTACTTTCTCATGCAAATTTTGGGGCACAGATGAAAGCTAGTGCTTTGCGCTCTTTATCAAGGATTGATATTTTGTATAGTATGACACATAGCCGCGATAGATTGCACCAGGGGGCAGTGGCAGAACCATGATTTTATTCCAGGGGGTACTAAAATATATCGAAGTCACTAAATTTTCTTACAAGTAAAATAATATATTTTCTATACTTATATTTTCTAAATTTTATAAACTCTGATTTTAAGAAGTCCATATTAATTTACCCATTCAAATTGTAATACCTTTGTGCCAACATCTGCCTATTCCTGTTGGCTGTGTAAGTTAGTTTGCCCATCTACATGTGGCAAATGTTCTCATTTATCACTATCCTCATTCCTACATTCTTGCTGCTCTTTTGTTGTGCTTCATGCTACATCTGTTATAATGTCTAAGATAATCTGCTCTTGCTACTATTTATTTTGAGTAAGTCCTTAATTCTTCTCGATTCATGCATAACAGTTTTGATATCCTTCTATTGTTTTCGTAGGGTTAAGACTCTGTCCTTTGGAATATTGCAGCATTTAGTGCTTTCCACAGTGTCCAACAAATGGCTGCTGTGTGAGTAGGAATGTGTTGCTTATGTTCCGAGGCTATGTCTTTTAAAATTGAGACAGTAATATACATTTATCTAAAGATTTAATCAAACTAATTGCAAACCAGATATGCTCAAAGAACGAACAACTAAACAACAAACGCGATATACTTTCCATCTCCTGTCCACAAAATTAGCATAAAGTATCTATTCCTTTTTTCAGTTAAAATGGGTGCTTATGACTAATAGGTCCAATGGGCACGAACCCTTTGAATTGAAAACCAATCTGACAGTTACGACCGTGATATCCAACCAGTCAAATGAACAGCCTACATGAGTTTTGCTATCATACACAAAGTAACACTAGCCTTGCTAACACCGCACAATGTGTTTAAATGCAATTCAAAATGCTTTCCATTTCTCTCTTTTTGAACATTATTAATAAAATATTTCAACAATCCCGCACCGTTTTGATAATAAAATATCTTTAGCAATGAAGGAAGTCCCATTCGTAATTACAGATGGCTCTAAACTTTAATCTGCATTTATTTAGTAAACACTTCAAAGTCATCCCGAATAGCATAAAGTTATCCATGTGGAATAACCAGATATTTCTCCTGAAGATATATATAATCAAGGCATATTCTTCCAACAAAGCTAAATAATTGCCAATTAAGAATTAGCAAACAAATTAACTAAACATTTTTTAAAATTTTTCTATAATCAATTACTGAAATTAAATTATAATTTTGAATAAATTAAAGAAGCAGCTTACCTCAAGATGGGAAGAGTCATAACAATCATCCAGTCAGCAGAGAGTAGAGAAGCTGCTTCGCGTTGGTCAATTGCCAGTCGCTGACGGTGAATCCTCCCCGTCGCGGCGTCGTGGCACAGCTGTCGGCCGTCGCCTGTCAGCCGCACAGCTCAAAAAACGATCCGACGTTCAAATCTGGTCACAGTTAGTGCTCGGGTGCTCTGTCAGTGGCCATCTCCGTCGTTTGTCGTCACGGTCAGAGTGCAGTCATTAGTTATAGAGAGTTAGAGAAAGGGAGAGAGAGAGACTCTCAGAGGGGACGGGGAGAGAAAACTGAGAGGGGAAATGCCCGAATTTTTTTTCCGAAGTCTAGGTGTCACGACCCGAACCCACGGGTAGGCCCGCGAGCGAGGGACGTGACAAGCCACAGACCCAATGGACTCCAACCGAAGGCTCTGCCAGGCCTTACTCGCTAAAATCAACATATGTTGCAGTGAAATTAAAACTTCTCCAAAACTCTAATTACATTTCATCTTTTCATTTAACTATATCACTTATACTAAAGCTTTTCATAACTCCGGTTGTCAACAACTAAAGCTAAACCGACACTCTTAAATAATTAGCAACTCATTCCATGCAGTGTCTGAAGCTCCGCACCAAATTGTCTCTTCCTATGCTCCTCATCATCACATTACGTTCAACCTGAAATAATAAGTACGGGATGAGCTTCCACGTGCTCAGTAAGTAACCAGTGATTCAACCAGTGGACCATGACATGCCAGAAAATAATTCACTTAAATCATAGCAACATTTGAATCTAAAATAATAAAGAAATCATCTGGTAAATGAAATATAGTACATGAAACAAACTGAGGTATAAGATCATTAGCATAAAACCTCATGGTAAACCGTTTCATCCTAACATTAGTTTAAACATTATGATGTGGTCAGCGTACAGCCCCACTGACTAGGGCCTGAAATCCCTCTTACATTCGAGATAAATAATTCTGTGGACGCAAGGGCGAACCACGAGTAACAGTACTGTGCATCAGCGTACAAGCCCCGTTGATCGGGGCCCGAAATCCAACTTTCCCCATGGATATGGGGCACAACAATCGCATAAATAAAAAGGCCACATTTTGGTTCATCGCAACCTCAATCACCCATCAAACTATCCACACACCCCTTTCGATAGCTTTCAAAACGTTCAATATTCACAAATACGTCAAATGTCAAAACATTTCAAATCTGAGTTTCATTGCATTTTCTAAGCAAAAATCAGTTGCATGCTAGTTCGGTTTTTAACGAGAAATAAACCATTAAAAACTCCGTTTGACAAATCAAGCTAGAGCAATTTAACAATATTAAAACAGTCAATGCTAATAAACACCTCTTTTTAACAGTAGATAGACATATACATTTTATATTAAAACACTAGTTGAATCAAGGGTCACTTACATTGCTCAATAACTGTTTCTGGTATTTGCTCAAAAGCTAATCAAGGGTCACTTACATTGCTCAATAACTGTTTCTGGTATTTGCTCAAAAGCTGGTCCTAGCTTTTGTCTATCAAAATCTAAATAATAATTTACACGGGTGTTATTCATTGCTGTTCGAGCATACCTAAGCATTATTAAGTTTCTCTCAAGTGAGTAAAATTATCAAATCATCCCTAGACTTCAGTAAAATTTCTATTTACCCCCGACCTCTAACGTACAGTTACATACTCCGATATAACTAGAAAAATATTTTAGACAGGTAGGTGGGATTTTCGGACCATAATGGCCTTTCGGGGAATTTTTCGCTAGGAACTCTAAGTCGCTCATTAAATTGAGTGCTAAAATTCATGTTTTAAAAAATATATCAAACGGTACCGGAATATCATGAAATTTTAGCCACTCAAGTATCTCAAAACTTTTAGGTCAAAGTAAAATTCTAGGATAAATTTTTTTTTTGTTTATTATGTTAAATAATTCAAAAACCTGTTTTAAAAATAAAATTGTTCGAGACATTTTTCATGCCCAGAAAAATTCCAAAAAATTTCACGTTGAAGGTTTCACAAAAATAAGGAAAGTTTTAGTCTTATACTTTTTTTAAATCTACTCAAAAGAGTTCCTTAAAATTTAATAAATTGTTGTAATAGTGAAGCGTTACGTGATATCCGATCGAGCGCTACGCTGCTAATAGCGCTAAAAATAGCAAACGACCTTCAAAGCTTTTGAAACTTTGGAATATATGTTCTCTTAGCTACATAAGGCTATTATAAAGTATCATAGTTTAATAACTTAATTTACTATTTTAAAATACACCAAAATCTTTTGTTCGGATAAAATTAGTTAGCACGCTTACCAAGCTCAAAAAAATCTAAAATTTTTCATGTATGTAGATCTTGCAAAAATAATACAAGTTACTATTTTGAGTTTTGTCCAAATAAATTTTTAGGTATACCTTCAAATTTAAGAAAGAAACTATAAATAAAATAGTCATCTTTAGCGACACTTCTGGGTTCAAAAAAACCAAGGCTTTCCCTCTCTTTGTGCAATCATCTTCCTCCTCATGCAACTCAGTGGCCTCTTTATCCGAACTTCTTCACAGGTTCATCTTACACACTCATAGACCCAATAAACACACACACACACACACACACACATAATTCATCTTATCCTACACTATACACATACTTACATATACTTGTTCTATATAACATCACTGTAACACTCTCTCCTTCCACATTACTCTCACAAAACCCATGCACATGGCTCACACACACACACATCCACAGACCCATTAATCTATACAACACACGGCTTCCCTTTTCTATCTTCTCTTTCCATCATTCTTACCCGTTTATATATAACTCACAAACCTTACCACGACCCTTAAAGTTCATACAAACCTAATACCCAACTCTTCAACCTCTATCACAGCTACTGCCAGGGGCGGAACTACATATGTATGAGGGGGTGCTATAGCCCCCCCTCAGATTTTGAAAAAAAAATATATATAGTGTTTTTTTCATTTGCAACTTTCCCTTTCTCTCTCTCTCTCTCTCTCTCTCTCCTCTCTCGGCTCTCACAGTCAACTCTCAGTCACCGCAGCACGCTGGCACCTCTCCTCCTCTCTCGGCTCTCTTAGTCACCGCGGCACGCCGCACGCCGGCACCACCCAAGGCCACCGGTCATCGGCTCGGCTCATCGGTAAGGTAACGCTGGTCATCGTGGCGTCAAGTTAAGCTCTTACGCGTCACGCCTGTGGCCTGTCGAAGCCCCGTCCCCCTATTCCGAAGAGCGAAGCCGGCGAAGGCCCTCCCCAGTCCGGTGGTCCCCACCCCAACTCCGGCCAGTCCCCACCCAACTCTGACGACTCCGGCCAGATCTAGCTTAGATCTACCGTCTACGAGCCGGAGGACGAACCGAGGAAGTTCTGCCACTGCCAGTCGGCGGTCACGGCACTTAAAATAGTAAAATTGTAGATCTGACTTTGAGTTTCAGTCACCGACGACATTGCGACAACGACGCCGTTCTGATTTCTAAGGACTGAGGTCAGTATGCATTTTAAACAATTTCTTTTGCTATTGAGAATTGATTATTTGATTAATAATTTTAGGTTGTTAGTTGTGTATTTGATAATTTAGATTATTAATTGATACTTTATGGATGTTAATCGTGCATTGAGCACTTCAGATTTGAGATTGTTGATGAAGGATGAGACCCAATTGGATTTTTATCCCATTTGAGCATTGATTATTTGATTGATAATTTTAGGTTGTGTTAATTAATTGTGCATTTAAAAATTGAGATTATCGAAAAGTGCATTTAAAAATTTGATTGATAATTTTTGAGAATAAGCATGAACATTTGGAACAGGATTTTTGATTTTACTTGGAGCTCCCTATAAAGAAACAGATTTAATACACACCACAAAACTTTTGAATATGCGACCTAAGACCAAATGTCCAAGCAGGCTAAATTTTGAAGATTCACTTTTCATTCTATCTCAGCAATGCCATAAAGTTGCTTCATGATGATATAATGTCATGATGTTGCAAGCAAAGATCATGTTCTGTTAGATCGTACAAGCGCACAGCAGAAGTCAAACTCAATTCAGCCAAAGTATTAGGCACATTTATGTAGCACTTTGCTTGAACCAACTCAAATATTTTCAGTCAAATGCTGCCATGTATTCCATGCCATGAGTTTTATCACAACAAGTTTACAACAAACAAAGCCCTAAAAAAGAGGACTAGTAACCACTTATACAAGCAGGGTATAGTAAAACAAAACAAATGAGTTACGAAAAGTTGCCCTCCTTCCACTACATCTCTTCACAAATGCCTAATTATATGAAACTCTAGTAGTAATCTTCAACCCCCTACTTAGGTGTAACCGCAGCACCCACCTGCACCCCCCGAACCCCAAAAAAAAGCCAATAAAGAGGGCAGAGAAGCCCTCAAAGTAACCATAATCTGTTGACTGCCTCCATTACAAATCAAAAGAAGAAAAAGAGGGTCTCCGATTCTATTTCCTATCGAGAAAGAAACCCCCTGGTGTGCAAGGATTGCAGAAAACTAGACATACCATTTTTTAAGAAATAAATGTTATACTTTCAAATGCACATGCAACCAACAATATTCTCATTACTAAGCAGCAAGATCTCGCCTCCTGCAGTTCAAAATTTTAGGTTGTGTTCATGCTTTTAGATGTTTTTTAGTATGTTTTGTGTATTATCAAAAAGTGCACTTTGTTTTTGTGTGCTATTTTACTTGTAAAAATATTTATCTCCTTCGATATATTTTTAGCCCCCCCGGGATGAAATCCTGGTTCCGCCACTGGCTACTTGTAATACCCCAAAACCTTGAAATACTCTTAATAAATTTAAATAGGTATAATTAGTGACAAAATTAATTTTTAGCATTTGAAATATTTCCTGATAATGACAATTTAAAATTTCAGTAGCGGCAAAATTATTAGCGACGTTTTAGTAATTTCTTAATAGCGACGATTTGTCAAACGGGGTGACGTAACAAACTATTTATAATTTTCCTAATACATCACGTATTGAAAATATTTTTATTGGGACCAAAATTCTTTTATAAGTATTAGGTTGGAAGTTTTAGTGACAAATGATGTGTAGGATTCTTTTATTTTTCTAACTAGGGTTCTTGTGATTATAATTGTACTAAATGGTTTGGGCAGCCGTCAAGGCTCCCTGTAACTGTCCCAGAGAGAGAGAGAGAGAGAGAGAGAGAGAGATAGAGAGAGGGAGAAAGAGAGGAACAGAAAGAGGGTTGCAAAGAGAGAGATCGAGGACTCTTCCGGCGAAGCTTTTCCGGTAAGTTTACTCCTTTTTCTCTCAAAAATTTTCAGTGCTTCAGGGGATTTAGGGGCTGGGCGCGCAGCCGTGTGTACGTGGGTGAGGGAGCCGTGAAATTTCAGAGTAATGGAAAAGTCTTAAAATTCATACATGTGATGGTTATTTATATATATACACAGATATATACGTAGGTGGCTGAGATGCGTAAATGGGTCTCGATATTTTAGTGAAGATCCGTGAATGGGGTGACCTTGGATGAGGATACCGTGAGATATGTGGGTTGTGTATTCGTGGAGGTGGGTTTTAGAGAGAGAAGACAGCCACGACAGGGCTGTGGGCATGCGAGCTAGAGAGAGAGAGCTGTGTGCGTGTGTTTTTGAGTGTGTGTACAAGTGTGGTTGAGAACTGCCGTGAAGGCAGTCAGAGTGAGGGTTACTGTGGGCAGCCTGTGTGTGTGGATTTTATGTGTAGTGTGTGCCGTGAGAGGGGCTGCCATGGCTGTGTTGTGATGTGCATGAAAGGGAAGCCATGGTAGCTGCCACAAGAGTGTGTGTATTGTGGGTTGATGTATGCGAGTGTATGGGCAAGGGAGAGAGAACACGGCAGCGAGGCAGTGTGTTTGTGTGCATGTATATGTGTACATGTAGTGTGTATACATGTGTGAAGGAAGTGAGTGTATGGGTAAACTGTTTGGGTGTGTAAGTGGCAAAGGATTAGCTGAGTGAGTGGTTTCTCTTTTGTGAACCTGTGTAAGTAAAACAGAAAATAGTGAGCGCAGAGTGGTGAGATGTGGGTTATGTGATTGTGGAGTGTATGAGAGAGTTGAAGGAGAAGAAAGAAAGGTGATAGAGAGAGAGTGTGAACCACTGCCATGAGGGAGAAGGTGTGATGAGCTGTGGGCGCTGTATATCTTGAGTGTTGGTGGGTTAAGTGTTGTGTGTATGTGTGTGTGTATGTGAGGGTGTATGTGGGTTAAGTGTGTGTATGTGAGGGTGTATGTTACATGCCTGTATCTGTAAGTATATGTATGAAAAGGCCAGGTGTGTTGGTGGTGAGGTTCAGAGGTTCATGTGCCTGTGTGTTACAAGTGAAGAGAAGAAGCTGGTGTGGGCGTGTACAAGAACTGTACTGTGTAGGTGTATGCATACGAATTTAAATAGGGTACGGCATAAACTTTGGATAGCGTATTGTGATCATTAATCTATGAAATTCCATAGTAAGATACCTTAGGTTACGTTAGAATTTCTGGTAAAGTTTTATAATTTTCTGAGATCATATGTATTTTTAATATTTTCTGTAAGCTTAGAATGGTAAAATTCTTTTGAAGCCCTTAAACCCTAAAAATGTTCTAGGAAAAATTACAGTAACACTTTTATAGTGTAATGAAGACTCAGTGTAAATTTGGTGATTTTTAGAGTTCATTTGCTATCATTTTCTTTATCGCATTGAATTTAACAAAAATGAAGCTTTTAAAAATATTTTAACACTTTTTAATTTCTAATTTCAGTTTCAGAAATTTTTATAAGTCTTCTAAAGCTATTACAAAAATTATGAGCCTTTATTTCCAGCTAGAAGAAAGTTTGGCAATTTATTGGTTTTAGTGTATTTAAGGAATTTATTTTTTATTCAAAAATATTCAAAAATTATATTTTTATCCCATATGCTATATTAAGCTATAAATAATGTTAAAAGAACGATTAGAACTTTTTTGGGATATTTCTGAGTCTCGGGACGTGTGACGAACTTCGGGGTAGGTTGGCCGTGTGAGAAACCGCTCTGAGTTTCATCGTATCCGGGTAGAGAAATGGGTACGCTATGGATAATTATATTAAGATTTTAATGTAGTGGCATGAATAAGTGTTCTGATAAATGACTTTGCCAACCTAGGTTAACTTCGAGGATTTGTTCGAAAACGTTTTAGCTTCAGCGCTTGGATCGAGGTAAGGGATTTCTTCCGAAACCCTATTCATCTACTGATATCATAATATTCTTTCTGGTTTGTTATTAACGTTTTCATTGGACTCACTTATATTGTGATGATATTGCATCGATTGCCATTAATACCCCGCTTTGAGCCTTATATGTTTATTGAAATTCCTTTTCGATGCTGTGTATTTATTTCTCATTATGCATCGAATTTGTCATTGATTTATCGGTTATTGCACTCTGAATATTGACATGAGTTAGTGTATTGAGGAGTTATAAGGATGGTCTTTATCGGGGGCGATATAAGGATGGTCTGTTATTGTCAGGAGATGCTAGTACCCTAAGGGTCTAGCTAGTGTTCATATGCATATGCAACCTTATTGTTAGTGAGCACTGCCTGTGTGGCTTTGCTAAGTGTTACCCTGCACTGCCTTTGTGGCTTTGCGTCATACTCATGTTCAATATTATCCGCATGGCTTCAGTGAAATTGAAAGTGTATTTATTGAATTTTGAAATTGAGAATATTTTCCCCATTTCATCATTGATATTAAACTTTCCCAAAAAAAAAAAAAAAATCGTTTGTACTCTTATTTGAGTTTTGAGCGACCTTATTGAGCTCTCAAAAGCTCACTCCCTTTTCTGTTCCTTTCTGCAGGAAATAACCGTCAGTAAGATTTCGGGACGGACAAGCTTAAATCTTAGAGTAGATTATGTTTTTACAATATTGTTATTTGAGTCTTGTTAGAGAACCATTATGTAATTTGATAATTTAAGTACTTTATCATTGTTTTGAGACGATTTGTTAAGTTAGTTGATGGACTGTAGTGCTCTGATTTGAACGTTGTTGGGTTATCATTAGTAGTACTAAATTAATTGGGCAATTGAGGATTTAATGGATTGATCGGATAATGCTCCAGAAATTTCGGGGCGTTACACTACTGCCCCCATGGCAGTAGCATGACTTCTCCTGCCAAAACCCAATCTCACACCCACTTCTCTCTCCACACTACATGCTGTCTGTCATGGCACTCGTATCATTCCAAGCAAGTTTCCCCTTTCCTTTTACACATCTATACACACAAAAACACAACCACCACCTCACAAACCTCCTGCCTTATTACAGCCCCCTTTTATAGCAGTCTCTTCCTTCCTGTTTACACCTTTGTACACAAAAAAAAATAAAAAAATAAAAATAAAATAGCAACAACATCATGGAACTGCTGCCCTTTGGCAGCCCCAATACAACATGTTCTCCTTCCCTTTTAGACCTCTACACACACACACACACACAAAATGGCACAAAACCTCATGCATCTGCTGTCCTTTGGCAGCCCCTTACAGTAGGTTTTCCTTCCTTTTTACACCTCCACACACACACACACACAAAATAGCCCAAAACCTCACGCAATTGCTACCCTTTGCAGCCCTATTACAACAGGTTCTCCTTTGTTTTTACACCTCTATACACACACACAAAATAGCCCAAAACCTCATGCAATTGCTACCCTTTGGCAGCCCCATTACAGTAGGTTCTCCCTCCCTTTTTCACCCCTTATCATGTACACAAACACTCACATACCCACTGCCAACGGCAGCTCTTTCCTCCCCCGCACGCACATCGCCTTTTCACTCACGCTTACCTTTCATACTCATTACACAACCACAGCGCAACCCACTAACTAATGCTGCCATGTTTTTTTTTCCCATTCGAAACCTTTCATTTAACTCACGCAATATTACCAATAAGTGGGTTATAACCACACACCAAGATCCTATTCTTTTGAGGTTTCCTCTCTAATTCTTTAATCATACTAGTAGGAATATATAGTCATAGCTACCATGGCTGTGACTTGTTGAGTTTTTCCACTATTTCCCAGCCTTGTTTAACCCCATAGATCTAAAAAATAAATAAGAAAATAAAGCTAGACGCTTACCTGAATCTCGTCGGAAGCTCTGCGATCCCTCCTTAATCTCCTCTTGGTATCCTTTGCCTTGAACGAAAGTGGAGACAAGTTAGGGTCGGCTATGCATTGTGTGTGTGTGTATAACAAACCCTAGGTGAAACATTTTCAAAAACTCCCTTTCAACTTGTTTAGTTAATTTAATTTTCACCTTAAGTTCCCTCTTATTATTATTATTATTATTTCAAAAAGTCCAAAATGATTATATATGACAAAATAGTGCACTAGGAAATTTTTAACAGGTCATTTACCTAACCCTGCTTCACTATTTATCGCTAAAAGTCACTATAAGTCATAAAGGAAAACGATACTAATGCTAAACAAGAGTTTGTCGCTAAAAGTTGTCAAGAAAATACATTGATGTTCAGTAACAATTATTATCGGTTATTAAAATACTGATATTAAGTTAAAAGCATCGTCGCTAACTATAAAAATGTCACTAAAGATATTATAAATTTGTTAGGAATTACTAAGAGTTCAAACCTATTTGGGGTATTACACTAGGGGTGCATTAGCCCCCCCTGACCCTAATTCCCACGTGGTTCCGCCCATGCCCAGGGGAAAGAATGTGTCTGGCAATTTTCGTCTGCACTGACTTTTTTTGCTTACTGATCAAGTAACAGCTTGCAGCACGATGGTTGGCTAATGTACAAGTTGCTATAACTATTTCATAATCAGTCCATTGCTTTGATGATTTCCTTCTTTGTGGTGTTTTGTCACTGTAGTCTTTTGTTATAGCAGTCATATACTTAAGTTGGATGCAGTTGTCGTCCATTTTACTTTTCTTCTTAATCCTCACCCCATGGGTAGGTTGGTCGTTTTCTTTTCATCGTGGATTATATATTTGCCGAATTGGTTCATGCTTTCCGAGACCAGGCAATGCCGCATGAGCAACAAATCCTCGATATGAAAAATTGCACATTCAATTATAAGCAGGAAAGTCTTGTTTTAGGCGGACTAGACAAATTAACAATGACGAAGAACTCACACTAATCTCGATTCATGTATTAAAAAGAAATAAATAAAAATACAAAAAACTAGAAAAAAGAAAATTAAAAAACAAGAAAAGGCAAAACTATCTAGGGAGCTGTATTGGCGCTAGACCTGGCAAAAATGTACCCGAACCCGCGGGTAGAACCGTACCCGGCTAAAAACCCCTGGTTTGAGAGTACCCGCAGAAAACGGACCTGTACCCAGACCGACCCGTAAATTTCGGGTAAATCCAGGTCGAGTATGGATTACCCGGGCTACCCGGATTTTTACTATATAAATGCTAGCTGCTAGGGTTTCATGTTCATTAATCTTTCTTTTCTCCCTTCTCCTCTGCGCCGCTCCTCCCGTCCTCCCTCCCTCTCTCTCTCTCTCTCTCACACACTCCACATCGCTCTCTCGAGTCACGATGCGACGCCGACGTTGCTCTTTCTCACGTCATCTCGACGCCGACGTTGCCCCTGTTCTAGATTCACCGCAGATCTTCGACGCTCCGCTCTTGGTATTTCTGCCACGGCCACAGCTCCACGCCACTCTCTGATTCGCTCTCTCGAGTCACGATGCGAGGCCGACGTTGTCCCCTGTTCTAGATTCACCGTAGATCTTCGACTCTTCGCTCCCGGTATTTTCGCCACGGCCACAGCTCCGCGCCACTCTCCGATCAGACTAGAGTGAAGACGGAAGTTACATCAGTGTAAACCAAAGTGACCTCCGATTCCGATTGTGGTTTGCGATTGCCTTTGATAGCTTTGTTAACACATTTTATTTTTTGTTTACTATATACTTTTTTTTAGATCTACTTATATTGTTTCGTTTGTGTCAATTTTTGTATGTATTTTAAGTGTTTTGGTAGTATTGTGTTCGGTTGAAAATTGAAATGGTTGTGTTGCGGATAAGTGATTAAGTGGAGTTGAGAAAGATGATCGCTGAGAGGTAATTGTTCAGTGATTGACGGATTGTTGTAGCAATAAAAAAAGAACGAAAAATACTCTTAAAAAAAGTCTTTTACCCGCGGGTAATATCCGGCACGCCTGGTTAGGGTACGGGGCACTAGAAAACTGTACCCGGAAAACGAGTGAAATTTATCCGATCCGAATTTATCTTGACCCTGCCGGATTTTACCCGTACCCGGCCGGGTTACCGTTTGCCAGGTCTAATCGGAGCATCTGTTGATGTACGGAGAGAGAAAACAGGCAGCTGAGTGTCGGCCCGTATCGGCCATGCTAGACTTAGACTAATTTCATGAAGAAATCCAAGCAAATTCAAGGTACAAAGAACATGGCCTTGAAACCCTAATTCTGGACAACCCAAGCCATGCCAGTAGATTCTTGAAATAAATTCGTCAAAAAATCGAACCCATCAGGTCTCAAAACAATGCTTCTCCCTCGTCCAACTCTACTCCACAAACGCCTCATCGGTCAAAACGTTGGCTTTATGGCCTCCAAGCACTCGCTCTTCACGCGCCTCCCACCGCCTCCCTCACGCGCCTCCGTCCACCTCCTCCACACCTACAGGCCCGTCTCCTCCGCTGTAAAAAGACCCATCTCCGAGAGCACCAGCCCTGTTGCTCAAAAGACTAGTGGCTTTTCTTCTTTTTCCCATCCTTGTATCCCGAGACCAGGTAATTACTGAAAACCATTATCCTGATTTTCGTGTTTTGTGTGTTTATCTCATCTACAATTTTGTGCGGGCACATGTGTATAAAACCTACAATAGTGTGTGCGTGTAAAAAACCCGTCTCCCTAAGTCCCCCTCTTGCCGAGATAACTAATGGCTTCTCTTCTTTTAACCACCGCAGTATCCCCAGACCAGGTAATTGCTAAAAACCCATTATTGTATTCTTGTGCTTTGTGTGCGTTCTTGTGTTTTTATCTTACCTACAATTTGTGTTTGTGTGTGTGGCATTTGAGTGTGTGGGTGTTCGCGTGCGCGTGTATGTGTGTAAAATTGAAAATTGGTCTGTTTATGGGCCATTTCATACATAATTGTTTTGTGTGTACGGAAGCTAAGAAATTGTATGTTCATCTGTATGGATATGTTTATTGTGTGTCTGTGGATATATGCTTTTTGTGGATATGGATGTTTTTACTTTATAAGCATCTTTTTCAATTTGGAAACTTTTTGCTCAATTTCCTTTATCTTTCTGAAGTGCATTTGGAGAATCCAAAAGAGGCAATGAAGCAGAGATTGGTGGATATGGGAATTCGTAGTCATTCTTGGGAGCCTGGCCAATATGACCACTTGCTTTGTCCAATGGTATGCATTCTTGGAGTGTCACTGTGTTGCTTTCTTACTTTTTGTTGTTTATGGTTTGACCTTATTGCTATCTGGTATTTAGTCTAGAGAAGAGTTGTTTTACTTGTTTGATATGCATATCAGAGATTATCAGACGCACAATTCGTCTAGGGTCTCTGCTTGACCATTTATTTATGCCAGTGACCACACAGACTATACAAAGTGTGGGTTCTTTTGGACTTGGTTCAAGGGAATCTTTAGAATACTTGTTAAAAGACTTGAAAGAGTAGGAATGTAATATTAAGCTGTGAAAATGTTTGAAAGGTCTATCTGCAGGAATGCTCCTGAACTTGACAAACAACAAGTTTTGGAAAGCCACAATCGTCTTAGTAATTAATAAAAGCACAGTGCAATAATGACCATTAGAGATCCAGAAGTTGGTACATCCTTGAATAGGTTGTGTGTATTGACCATAGAATATGCCTTCGAGCAAAATGTTTATGGTACTGCACGCATCTACTGCATAACCAACTTGTGAGAATATGCTGAGTGCCAAGATGAGAAATAACTTCCACGTTCAAATATTGGCAATTGCTTCCTTTAGATCAAGCCACAAGCCACGTCAACTGCTACTGACACGTCTTCCTTTAGTTGGATGTACAAGATTTGGGCAGCACCCCTATATACCATTTCCAGTTAACTGTTTGATCTTGTTGCGCAGCAGGATACTTGGTATATGCAACCAGCAAACAGCATTTTCAACAATTCTTAGGCCGATTGCAATGCCATCAACTTTTTTGGCATCTCAGCATCGATAGCCGCAATTATACCAGACATAAGTCACTTAATTTTTTTGGGTGCAAACACCTTTTTCATATCGTAAAGTTCAGTTCCTATGTATAATATATTTAATGTGCCCATAAGATGATGTGGCTACTTGTAAATTGTGTAATTGGTGTATACAAGCACGACTGTACCATTTCTTCAACATCTTTTGTCTGGACTTTGCTTATATTTGGGTTTATAAGTGGGCTTGGCCTTTTAGTTAATTGGTTTTAGGTTATCAAGTTTTTCAAGTTTATTTTACATGAATATAGTTGCAATTAACTATGCTTCAATTATAAAAATATTAATTTATTACACGAACACTATGTTCACGAACACAATCATGAACATTTTTAAATGTTCATGCTTGGCTCGTTTAATAAACGAGTTCTAAAAAATTGTTCATGTTCGGTTCCTTTATTATACAAATGAACATGAACGAGCCTTTTAGGAAACGAACCACGAGCTGTTCGTGAACAACTCTGTTCATTTACAGCCCTACAATGGTGTAGATGACAAAAAGTAAGAGAAGGATTTTTGGCGCTGAGAAGAAATGAGATTTGAAAAAGCTAATTTGATCCATTGATTACGAGAAGAGGAAACGAGAGAAAGTGCTGGGGGGGGGGGGATGCGATTCCCGATCGTCTACGTACTAGCGCATCTGAAGTTTGTTTCAAGGAGTATGAGGGTTCTCAATGTCCTGTTGATGATTTTTGCAGGAGTGCAATTCACCGATGAGGATGATGTCCACTGTGACATTGCGCTTTTTTGTTTTCAGGGAGTACAGATGGGGTCGTGGATCGATGGGCTGAAATTTGGTAGCGTTTAAGATGAGGGAGGGTAGTTCTGCCCTTGAATGGCCTTTTGCAATCTTGCTATGGTGACAAAGCGATCTTTTCTAATAAATGTTGGTTGTAGCCATTTCGTTCTTGAAGGAAGTTTGGAAACAGGATAAATGCCTTCCCCCTCCCCCCCCCCCCCCTTTTTTTTGGGGGGGGGGGGGTTGGGGGTAGGCGTGGTGGTGGGGAAGGGAGGGTGGATTGCTTACGATTCTAAGGACCTGTAGTCTACAGTCTAAAGGATGTGTTAGAATGCTTGGAAGGAGTCTTTGCTTTAGGCTTTGAGTATAGTTCTTCTTTGTCTGTGGTACATATGGTTGGAGAGGGTAAGCATTCTTTTGAAGGCCAGTCAAGTTCCACATTAGTTTTGAAGCAACTTTCCTTATGAGGTTTATGTTTTTCGATGCTCGTCTAAAGGATTTGTTTGATCCTGCTGTCTTATTTTGGGCTGTAATTCCAATTGTGAACATGGGTCCGTCCTCTGCAGCAATTTCACTTTTTGTAGATTTGTTTTTCTTAAAACAGGAACAAGTCAGTGAAAATATTGATGCTTTATGCGTATTAAAAAGAAAAATTAGAAGTACTCAGCTGGTGGTATTTTAGTTTTGTGGACTCTTCTTGGCGTAGCTGTGATCAAGGCAGTGCTCTGTCTCTCGCCATTATGTTGTAGGCTAGCTGTATATAACTGTTTTCGAGCTAAATGTGGGTGGAAAGGCAGCACACAGGTGATATATTGAGCTCTTGGGGCTAGGCTAATGTTTATTTTCATGTCAAAATTGTATTGCATGTTAGTCTTGCTTTTTAAGTGTTTCATTTGTTACAGGGTTTTGCAGATGTTAAGTCAAGCTATAAAAGAATGAACCAAATCACCCAGGCGAAGCCACAAAGGATAATCACAGAGCAGGAGCTCGGGTTGCAACCTTTGTGCAATGAGGTAGTTAGGTTTCACTTTGTGTTTGATCCGTTCATTATATAATCAGATTTGATGTTTGCTTGGCTCTGTGCAGTTTGTCACATTACGCTGTCCCCCACCCCCTCCTTTTATCCTTTTGTATGCACATGCTGTGGATATCATGATTGTATTAACACTAAACCAATGACAAAAGGTTCTCTTGGGTTATTTTCAAATTTACTGTTAAGTCCCTGTTTATCATTTTTCTCAAGTTACTTTCAATTAAAATTTTTTTTGGAGGATTTGAAATGGTATTGGTACGTCTAAAGAATTGGTTTTGGAATTAGAAAATCTAGAATTTAATTTTCCGTTTCCGCCATATTTTGTAACTCTTTCAGGTTGTAAAATATTAAAATCTGTGAAGATTGTTGGAAGCATCTGCGTTGGTTTTGTTCTGTACGCACACTCTCTGTCTCTGTTTGTCTATCTGTCTCCCTCTCTCTCCTTATTTGCATGCATACATACACGCTTCTGAATACACATATATGTATGTATATATACATTTATGTGCGTGCGTGCGCTCACACACACACAGACATACTCACAGACACGTATACACAAATGTCAGCTTAGAATTTTTCCACATTTCCTTTCTTCTTACCCTTTTTGAGTACTGATTGAAAATGTCGCAACGTTAATATGGTGATTTGGATCATATCTAAGAAGCACGGACACTACTAGGAGGGCAAGGTATGGTGTCCGACACCTGCCGGGATGCTGACGCGCCTTCAACACCACGGACACATGTCTGACATGGCTTTCCGGTGTCCAAATATGTACTTAGTTAAATTTAATATTGGACATGTATGGACACCGCCGAAGAGGCCAAGAACGGCTTTCCGGTGTCCGATACATGTTTCTGATCTTCTATCGGCAGCAAATTCGTTTGCTTTATGTCCCAGATCTGGCTAGATTTCGATCTAAACCTTGTTCAGGTCTTTGAGGGGGACTACTGCTCTTCTCCTCTTTGTCTTAACCATCGATCTTTGGATATGGGAGAGTTATGCTGCCGACAAGTACTGCAATCGTATTAATCAATACAAACTTGGATCTTAGAATTTGGGCCATTGTCTTTGATTTATTTTCATCCTGACCCCATAAATTTTACATATTTCTAATAAAATCCAAAGTTCTACCATTTGATTCAAATAAACCCTTCAAGGAACAGATGTTTTTGTTTTAAAAGTCCAGTATTTACTCAAAACGTATACTGATTCAACTGTAGTGCTAAATTGGATTAAAAATGGTGATGCATATGACATTTGTTTCTCATATCTTGGCAAATATATGTAAAAGATAGTAATTTTATTAAAACAGTGGTGTCCGCGGTGTTCAAAATCTGATTTTTCAGAAAATCTGGTGTCTGCTGTCCCAGTTGGTGTCGATGTCCGTGTCAGACACGGTGTCCGTGCTACTTAGGATCATAGAAATTCATCTGATTGCATTGCATGTAAAGCAATTGTAAAGCTAATTAGTTTTTTAGGTTGCTGTTGAATCTTCTAAATTTTGAAAACAACCTTAGAGATGGATAAAACTAATATCACGGTGATAATATATTCTATATGTTCCAGCAATCGGGAAGAGCCCGTACCTTATACTGTCACTGATATGGACGACTTTATTGAGGAGGAGATTTTTAATTTTCCTCTGCAGGGTGATGGTTCAGTGTGGAATTTTTGACACTTTGGGATTTCTGAGACATTCCTTGTAATTTTTGAGTTTCAGTTTATGGGTTTCGCTTTCTTTACTCAAATAAGTTCTAAGGGCTCACTGTGTATTCTATAAGAAGCTTAGAGGTTGAATTTGAGCCATTTTTACTAGACAAGGCTCTCTAAGAATCTAATGCCTTTTAAAACTTCAATATTATAATGAGTGAAATGGGATAAAAAGAATAAACAGTTTTTTCAAGTTTCTTAGATTGAGAATCTTTTTAGATATTTCTGTTTTTCTTTTTTGGTGCTATATATGTTTCCATGCAACTTTTCTTGCTAAAAAGAGAGATGCTTCAATGATATTGTTAAATATGCTGTTTCTATTTCAAGTTTGTTTAGCATTTGCTATGTATTTACATTTATTAGACAGAAGTTGATAATTTTTATTCAAGCTTTTTTTCAGGTACTTGCATATTTTGCTGAACGAATGATATCTGGGGAAACATTGCGTAGGAATGCTGTCATGCAACGAACATATGGTGATCAGGTGCACAAGCATACTTACTTCAGAAAAAGGCTTTATCTATATTTGTTGTTTAATTATGAGGCTCCTCTACAGTGATTGCAACCTATTTTTCGACACTGAGATACAAACACTTCGTTTATCGTCATACAACCAACAACTTGTCACAGTCAATACTGAAGCTCGACTTCTCATAGTGGTGGTTGTAATAGTATAGTTATGTTGTGGCCTCAATGCCCTAGAGTCATGTTACGTACTAGGTTCTGAGCCGGTATTACTAATAAGGGCTTAGTCATTCATGATTGACTGCAAATTGCCATGCTAGAAGCCGAGTGAGTAGATACATCCTCTGGTATACAGGTGCAAATACATAGGGCCCGTACGTTTACCTTATTTCGTTTTTGTATTTAGCAATGATGATAAAAAATATGCCTTTTTCGTGTACTTTTATATTTTTTCAATTCCGTTTTGGATACAAATATCCAAACAGTACCCAAAATCATGAAAACAGCCCAAGGCTGTTTTCACCTTTTTCCAAAAAATGAACTCAATGTCAGAAAAAAGCAAAAAAATCCAGAAGCTGCTCCCTCCCTTTCTCTCCTCCCTTGCACCACCGTGCACCACCGCATTTGTCCAGATCCGTCACGGAACCACCGCAAAGAAAGGCACCACGGCCACCATGCCCACCACTCAACACTCAAACCTCGTATCCTCCCTAGCACCACCATGCACCACCCGCGTTTATCTATACCTGTCACTGAACCACCACACTGAATCACACCACAGCCACCATGCCCACCACTCGAACCTCATCTCTTCCGGCCATTTCGTCACCACACAGCCACCACAACCACTACATCACACAGCCACCATAAACCACCCTCCAATTGCAACCCACGATGGCCGATCTAACCACCGTAACCATTTCAAACAAAAAAACAGAGAGAGAGGTCTGGTAGGTGAAGAGCCTCGACGTCTCTGTGTATTCTTTGCGGAATCCATGAAATACCGTCCATCTTGAAGAGATCTGGTAGGCGAAGAGCCTCGATCTGGTAGGTGAAGCCCGACCATTCATCGATTGGAATCCATCTAGCGGTCATCCTGAAGCCCGTCTGGCAGTCGCCCATCTTGAAGCTCAGGCATTCATCAATTGGAATCCATGTGCAGGGCGGCGGTAGATGGGGAAGATCGTTGGAAAAGGGGCTGCAGTAGACCGGCGGTGGTAGATCTCGTTGGAAAGGGCAGAGAGTGGAAAGGGCAGAGTGTGGAGGGGGAGGCGGGGGACTTTGTAAAAAATGTAGGGTAGAAAATGAAAATAAAAAATATATAAGTACACAAATCCGACAAAAAAAGTAGCTAAAATGAATTGTGAAAATAATAAAAGTACAAGAAAGAATTTTCTATCTGAATACTAAAATCTTGAAAACAAAAATAGAATACAAAACGCGAAAAAGAATTGTGTAAGCGTACGGGCCCATAATTTCTGGCTCCGGTGAAATTGTCTCGAGTTAGGTTTTTTATGCCAATTTTGACGACATGAAGATTAAGATCACTTCTGTGAAGACACTAATTCTTTCCCAGTTACTCCTGTATTAATGGCTATTAGTTTTCACTGGACTAACCGATTTTTTTTTGACAGATTGTTATTGCTTTTCCTTATCGACGAAATGGAGGACTCGTGAGTTGCAAGTATCGAGATATTAACAAAAAATTTTGGCAGGTTTTTGTGAAATGTTACACTCACTTTTCCTTTCTCCCCTGTATCTCTCTTATGGGTGATACTATTTGTATTCAGATTAAATTTTACCTAGCAACATTTGATATATGGCACCTTTATCTATTTAAATCCGTTAAATGATTGGGATGAGTCTGGCCAGAGGATCACATTTGCTTGAAAACAAAATCACCTGCTTTTGAAATCTTAGAAATGGTGCCAAATTTCTGAGGAAGCAATATATCAGCACGATAGCGTCTGCTCAAACAACGAAAGAAAAGCCCATTCCTTTCTTGGCTTTTCTGATGGACAGTTCCTGTCTTGTCATTTGGCTTTCACCAAAGTGCTAAGCACATGTAAGTTTGATATTACACTGTTTTAACCCTTGATGTGCTATTGATCTGCAGGAGAATGACACAGAGAAAATATTTTATGGACTGGACGATATAGAAGGAGCAAGTGATATCATCATCGTAATAACTTTTGTTGTTAACGCCCTTTCACCTTTCTGTTGCTTATGGAGAAATGCATTTATCTTACTCTGCCTTTCACTTATAGGTTGAGGGTGAAATTGACAAGCTTTCAATGGAAGAAGCTGGATTTCGAAACTGTGTGAGCATCCCTGATGGTGCTCCTCCATCAGTCTCCACAAAGGATTTGCCGTCTGAAATAGAGGTCTTTGCCAATATACATCAAGTCTCTTACTTCTGTTTTCTTGTATTGTGGTCCACTCCTTTGCTGGAGTAGATACCATCCCACGTTCTCCATTTACTCAGAATTTTGGATTCTGTTTCCTTATTCAACCTTCTCATTTGGCTGCAATTTCCATCAACCTACATCTTTTGCTGTAAATTGAGCATCTTATTTCACCATCTGGCTCTGTAGGCACTCTTTCATTGCTGCTTGTACTCCTTTAGCTTTTATAACAAAATTTTGTAGCAAAAACAAGAAAATTTGAGCAAGAACAGTGCCATTCCTTGTAATTTCTAGATTTTAGGACTTCCTCTCTATTGGGAAGGTGGATTTAATGCTCCTCTCGTGTATTTTGTCAAGCTAGGACAAAAAGTATCGATATCTGTGGAACTGCAAAGCGTACCTAGAAAAGGTTTGTTGACATAGGGCATCCTGGTTGTTATCTTTTTTTTTAGTTTCTAGTAAAATTAGATGGGGTAATTAATATGGTATTCCCGATTTGTTTGATATTCTGACAGGCATCTCGCATAATACTTGCCACTGATGGTGATCCACCTGGTCAGGCCTTAGCTGAAGAACTTGCACGCCGTCTAGGAAGAGAAAGGTCCTATGTCAGATGATACTGTTTTTGAACATTCTGAAATCAATTTTCATGCAACCACTTCTCTTACAGTTCTTCTTTTTATCGGTTAAGCAGATGCTGGAGAGTTAGATGGCCGGAGAAGGGGGAAACTGGCCGTTTCAAAGATGCAAATGAGGTTTTAACTGGAACCTTTGTTGGCTTCAACTTCCGTTTCTTACATAAGCCTCTTGGAAATACTGGCTAAAGTCTGGGGGTGAATAAATGGCATTTAGGGTTTGTAAGAACTAAGAAGCGAAGGGAAAATTTAAGGCTTTGAGGCTTCGATCTGTTGTGCACAGGTTGCCTCTACATCGGGCAAATGTGGTTGATATTTATAATGTCTTGTGTCTGCGCATGAACTGTAACCTTTTTCTGTTCGCATATGTGGCTTTAAACGTTAAGCATCTTAGTGAGATTTGATTGGTTTATTGAGAAGTTTTGGAAGAAATGGGTCAAGAAGAAACTCTGGAAATAAGTACCGGCATTCTTTTGTAGGGATTGCTATCTTATAATTTGTACAAAGCATAAGGTAGTGTTGCCTTTTTTTTTTATAAAAAAAAATGCTATAGCATGAAACGAATGGTTAAGGGCTTAAGTACATGGTTCACATGTGCATTATTGGCCATGATCTCTGACTTCTGGTGATTATTTTTGGTACAGGAGATACGCAACTTTAAGCTAGTTAGAGGCTCCAAAAGTTCTTTTAAATGTGCTATATATATTATATAAAAATAGATGAATCGGTTATAAAAGCATATAAACTTCATTTAGCACACATGAGGTGCCTTAATGATAATGCAAACATCTGTAGCAATGGTCTGTTGGCATGTTGCATTATAGTTGAGCATAGGTCATAGACCCCAGCATTCATAGGAAACACAAAATAAGTTACCTACATACAGCGGAAACATTTTTAATCTGCATGTCTTTTGGGGTGAGGCTAGAACCACAACAAATTAAACTAGAGTTGCAGCCTGTTAAAAGAAAAGATTGTCGCTAAAGCAATAATTACTTAATAAGTTTAGCGGCAAATTTAGGAAGGGTGTGGATTTTAGCTCTCTCTCTCTCTCTCTCTCTCTCTCTCTCCACGCTCACACACACACACACATATATATTCATATACAGGTATATATACACACGTTCATGTGTGTGTCTTCAAAGCATGCCCTCATGACCTTTTACTTTGTAGCACGCTACATATCAGCTAAAGAAACGGGATTGAGTTAGTAGCTAAGTACTTGAGAGTCAGTAAACTTAAGGAGGTTAGACTTCTGGGTGTGCCTAGTTGACAGACTGAAGTTCACTAACAGCCGTGGTTCTTCATGCTGAACACGTCGCTCTCACAGAAGCAATGTAAACGTCAGTATCAAGTTTCTAAATTTTTGCTTCTCTAGGTGTCTGGTTTTTTCCAGTGTGATTGTTTGTTGTTTCTGAAAACCATTAAATCATTGTTGAAAAGATTCTTCTTGAAGTCCCCAAGTTTGTCATCATTTATAGAGCTCCTTAAAACTTTGTCATTAGTATCAAGTAGAGAAACTAGCCCATGTGATGCCTTTGTTAGTTACTGTACCATCTTATATTGACAGTTCTCTCCTGTAGTCAATAACTGAAATGTATCAAGTCTTATAATTTATCAGATCTGTCCTACAAGACCTTTCATTTTAGTCCAATGTTTATAAGCTTGAAAAATTCATACTCGAAGTTTTCGTCTTGAGCTATTGTTGCCAGTGGGCAATACCCAGGCGACTATTTATCTAACGTTCTGTATAGGTATTGACACCTAGCTCTATAATCATAGGTGCTCATGTATTTGGGACCTCGTGAACTAAGGCAAGTGGTCGAGAATGCTGAGTTATATCCTATACAAGGATTGTTCAACTTCAGCGATTACTCGAGTGAGATTGATGGATATTATTATCAAACCCTTGGTTATGAGCTTGGCGTTTCAACCGGATGGAAAAATTTGGATGAATTTTACAACGTAAGTATAAATAACAGTGTCCTGTACTTTTAATAGCTCTTTACCTGCCATACTTGAGAGTTTTTTTAAAGGGATGTGAGACAACAACTTGGTGCTAAAAGTAGTGAAAAAATAAAAAATGAAAGATAAAAATGTTCTGATTGCAAATTTATTTAATTGGATGTCCTCTGACATTTCCAACATATTGAAGATTTTTGCTTGCTTTGCCATGTGACTGGCAATAAGTGGATCCGTCTTCTGTTTTACGCTGATGAATTGAAGGCCTCATATTTATGAAGCTTCTAGAATAGGATGATGTTATGGCTTGATATGTTGCCTACTATGTCATCTCTTGGGTCATTAGATCCATGATGTATCTGGGGCCTGATAATCATGTGATAAACACGAGCAGAATTGGAATTAGAGAAATGAGAAGAGGCAACATGTGTATTAATTAGGGGAAACTAGCCCCAGAGGCATTATTGACAGTTGCTTAAACTTCTTGTTTTGATCAGGTTGTGCCAGGAGAGTTGACAATAGTTACGGGAGTTCCCAATTCAGGCAAGAGCGAGTGGATCGATGCTCTTTGTTGTAATCTAAGTAAAAGTGTTGGTTGGAAATTTGCACTTTGCTCTATGGAGAATAAGGTTTGTTAATAACGAGTTGATTTAAGTTTGCACTTATCTCTTTTCTTGTATGGATTTTTTCAGTCTATAAAAATATGTGAGGCTAGATCCACGTGGCTTGCTCACCTTTAGTGGCAAAAGAGTTGGATTCAGCCAAAAAGGGTGTAAATTTAGCCCCACCCAGTGGTAGAATGCTTGGGCGATTGGGCAAAGATGACTGTTGCCACATTGTGGATAAAATGCCAATGTCCACATTGATAGTAACAAGGACACGCATTGAACACCAAAGAAACTTTGTAGTTTTCCTTGAACAAGGAAAGAGTAATAAAATTGGATATTGTGTGGCCAAACATCTCTTTGTCGTTATTGTTTTTTTATGGATAAGTCAGCAATTTATCAGATACAACTTTAGTTTCTTTGGGTCAATATTGTGTATTCCGTCTAATTATAATCATAATATTTTTAAATGCACTAATTTTTGTTTGAATCTACATGTCGAAAGCATGGAAATTTTGTATTGTAAAACACAGAGGGGAGGAGGGCAGGGGACGGGGGCGTCAAGATCTTCAAGGCAATTCAGGCTTGTCATTTCATGCAATTCTTGTCCCATGTCTGTTCAAATTGTGGCTCTGCTACTGCCGTAAGGTTGTTGGTGTTATGCTCAATATTGGAATCTCGACCTATTATAAGGTTTTGGCCTTAATTGCAGGAAACTCCTATTATGGTGACGTTTCTCTCTCGGAAACTCGCTTTTGCGATCCCAAGTTAGGAGCTCCATGGGATCTCGTCCCAAGCTACTATGGGAACTCGATCCCATTAGTTGGATAGAGATGCATGGAACAAGTAAGAGAATACCTGAAAATCAAGCCCTTTTCAACTCAATTCCTTGTTTCTCTCTTCCTTCAAGTCCTCAAAGTCTCCTTGTCTGTTGTTGCTGCCTATGTAAACTATACTAAACAAATGATAATACTCTTTACGCATTTATTTATTCAAGCCGCTCCCAACCTCAGATTCTTCTTGGTGCTTACACTCCCCCGTTCCCGCTCCCGCCCCCGCCCCCGCTTTGTGCAACTAAGGTTTTGGCGTGCGATATGTAGTTTATATGATGGTCGGATATTCTATCCGGATTCTGGGATCATTGCTTTTTGGTTAAATTTTATGACATGTTTAAGTTTTATTTGACGTAATTGGAAAGATGTGTATATGACCTGTGCGATACAGTACAACAGTCAACAACGATGCACTAACATTAGATTTTTAGTTGTATCTTTATTCAACAACTATGGTTGGAATACGGCTTTTTGACGATTAGAGAGTGTTTTAAGGCAAATAAGTGTTAGAAGCAGGTGATTAAGTGGATGGCAGGCAGGCCTATATTTCTTGGTTTCACACCATGCTGTGTTTATCTCATGTTCTTCATGTTTTACTGGTTTGTAGGTTCGGGAGCATGCAAGAAAACTTCTGGAGAAGCACGTGAAGAGACCTTTTTTTGGTGAAAGGTCTGTTTGAGATAGAGTCTTTACTTGTATATGTTAGTGTTCGGTGGTTCATTGTAGCATATGAAAAAGTTTTGCTAATACTCAAATTACGAATCCTTTGTTACCTTGGTCAAATTTTAAGCTTTTATGCAGAATTTGTCTTAATGTCTAGAATTACCTGGATGGCTTATAAAGTTAGACTTTTAAGCACAAAACCAGGATGAGAAGAAGCCATTTGTACATGCTTAAATAGCACCAAGCTTGTGAGCACCGACGTTTGCAGTTTAGAGCATCCTTATACGACAAGCGTCATCAGACACACCACCCAGGCACGGAGTAAATATGTTTTGACTATTTTTCTTATACATTTGATGACGTTCTTGAGGACTAGAGTGGGAGGAGGGGGAGAGGGTGTACCTTCATTCTAGCACTCCCCATCTAGCTGGAGCCTTTTTATTGATCATGTGCAGCTTCGCAGCTTCTTCAAATTATAGCTTACCCCCCAATTCCTAATGGCTATGCGCAGCTTGTTTAAAAGCTTAAGTCCGACAATGTTATTTTGCTTAACACACCCACCATGTGCAAGCTCAATTGCACTTGGAGAGACAAATCAAGGTGCGCCACCACCAATTGCCGAATTTAGTCAACTGGATTTTGTGCAGTAATATATTTGGGAGACCAAATCAAAGCTGCGAGACTTGAACTGACGACCTTGCTAGACCAGAGCTTAGATACCATGTTATAATATGCTCTAATAGCTTAAGCTGTTTGAGGATGGGTCCAACAATATTATCATGCCCAACACTAGCGATTTTCTTGTCTTTGCATTACTAGTCCAAATAACTTTGTTACACTTTCTAGAAAGAACAAAATGACATCAGTCTGGGTCGGAAGTGATATTGATAGCACCTAGTTGTCAGATTACTCAAACTAATGGTAGTTTTTTTAGTATGATTTCACGAGTTCGACTACAAAAGTTGATCCGAGCAAAATTACTCCTAGGTTTAGTAAAAGTTCATTAGTTTAGCAAAAACCGTGTCAAGCTTTTTTACAAGGTATAAAAGTGGGTTTGAAAGTCTTCTGGGCTGTCTTTACTCTTACAAAGTTCTTTTTATTTTGGTAAGATAAGATTTTAGCTTGGGTTGCTTTTGGTTACGAACTTGTGTAACATCAGCAAAATTACTTTTTGATTGGTTTCCTCTTCCTTTTGCTTTGGAACAGAAGGCTTACGTATCTGAATTTGGAATTTCTTCATTTTTCTTCCGAAGCTTGATTTAGAAATTCATCCATCTGGATGGAAAGAGCATGAAAAAACCAAGGGCAGTACCAAATATCACGCCACTTAGAAAAGTGTCCAATTATTTTCTCATGCTGTTTTCATCCATGTGGTTTAAATATATTGAGTTCGTCAAAATCGAGAACAAATGGAAGAACTCCACTGGTGGAGTTACTTATCCAGATCCTACATTTTAACCTTTTCGTTTGTTCCTTTCCTTTCCTTTTCGTTGCATTTTTGTTTATGTAATGAAGTCTTTACTTTCACATTCTTCAATTTTGCACCCATTGCTATTTATTGGGGTCTCCTATCTTGGTTACTCGCAGGTATGGGAAGTCTGTTGACCGCATGAGTGTTGAGGAGTTTGAGCATGCAAAAAGATGGCTGTGGGATACATTTTGTATTATAAGGTGAGTTCAAAGATGTTTGTACTTTCATACCATTCATGATAAAAAATTGAGATGTGAGACCACCAAAGCGGATTTGTACCAGAAATCTATGAAGAGTGTGCTTTCTGTATTTGTACTCGGTTCGTATTCAAAGTCCTAAGGTAGAAGTTGACAGCCCTGTTTGTTCTTGCTAGCTCAAACATTTTTTCTCCAGAAGAAGCAAATTCATCCAGGCCAAATATAATTCATCCAGGCCATATACTCCTTACAATGAGTCTAAGAAAATGCTTTCAGCACGAAGAAAGACTCGTTAATATCTTCTAAGTGGTTTTCACAGGACAGGAAATAGTCGTTCATATTACCTGCTTGTTTGGTTCCCTCTTCTTGAACGTTAGTATTGAGAATGACAGAACCCTGTAATTTTGTGCCACTTTTTGATCTATTATTATTATTATTATTATTATTTGTAATTAAGAAAAGGGAAGGCTTTGTTGACTGGGCAGTGTTCTCATTTCGGGTTCTTGAAAGTAAGCAGGCTTTCTGTAGTCTTAAGAGTTCGACTGTAATGGGTTAATTGATGACCGGAGGGCTTGGGACTTTGTTAAGTTCAAAGCGTATAATTGTTAAGAATTAGAAGTGTCATTTCTTATATACCATGAGGGCGAGCCTTGACGGGAAGGTTACTCCATCACGACTTGGAGGTCATGAGTTGGACATTAGGTGATGGCTTCCAAATTAATTGGGGAAAAGCACATACATCGGCCCTCCCTGGAGGCCCCATTGGCGACAACCCCGTGGACTATGCGACCATAAAGAGGATGGGCTTTGCACAACGGTAACTGTGCTTCATATGATCTAGTAATCAGAGGTTAGGGTTATACATTAAACCCTTTTTGGACCCCAGAGTGGGAGGAACCGTGTGCATTGGGCCGTCAATACTTGTAGCATTACTCTGCTAGTTCATTATATCTGTAATGGTTTAGCAGAAAGATATTAAACCTGTTGAGAAAAGTAGTTTCAGCAAATTTATTATCTCAAAATTACCATAACAATCGGGCACAGCTGCACTAGTAATCTTCGCCACTGAGTACTACACCTATCTACTTGTATGCAGAGCTGGCTCTGAGCATGGACCTCTGTAATATTCGTTTCCATTTTTGTGAAAAGGAGATGATTTCTTTGATAGCTTAGGCTTTTAGATCGCATAGGAACTTAACATGGTATCAGAGGTCACGGTTGCATAAGGTCTTGGGTTTTGATTCTTCCTGCTTGCATTTGTGATGCAGCACTGGAAATGGACAAATTTAAAAATAGATATGCATCACCTTCCCACAGGGGATTCGCTGACCTGCAGGCCATTCATGTCATTCTTGAACTGAATCCACCTTTTCGCAAACAGTTTGTTTCTTCGTTGCAAGGATTTGACGTGCGTGCAGGATTAGATGATAAAAGGAGACATCTTTCTTCCATTAAGTCTCAGATCCCCAAGCATTTTTTAAGCACTCCTAGGCTGCAAATACTTAGGTACCCGAATACTTCTTACTTAGACACTTAGATACCCTAAAACCAGATTTTTAGTCCTTTTCCATGGCAATATTATGAAGTCCCTTGAAGATCTCAAATGTGGTTCTATATCTGTTACCCTGACGTAATTGAAATATAACTCCCGACTATTGGGGGACACCTGGCATTCCCAGTCAAATTGGGTCGACTATGGTTTATTGGACAAACTAGGCTTCTTAAAGGACTCTAACATGATCCTTAAGGACAGGGCCCAAAGCCGAACAAGACTTCTAATTCTATCAACGTTCCACACCTATGGCTATAAAAGGGGGCCTCCCACCATGGGTATGTTTAGAGATACACGCATAAATACTGTCTTTCGTGCTTTTTTAGAGTTCTATTCTGTAATTATGCTCTGAACTTAAGTATGGGAGAGTTTTCTACCGGGTACCCACGTGGCGGTCACTCGTCTTCTGTCTTGCAGGTCATCGTTGTAGACTAGCATTTCCGATCATATTTTAGCAGCAAGAGAAAGGCGCCATGCATAGGACCTTTTAAGGCGACGAAAACTTATCATAGAAAAAATATCTCAACAGTCATGTCACAGCCGGCAACGGTTGTGCATCAAAGCACCAGTAGAACCGCCGCCTCCGCGGGTCTCCAAATTGAACTGCCGTCACAATAAAAAAAATGAAAAACAGTTCACAATTCAAAGCCTGCTGCCACGCTGCGGCCTCCATTGTTGCGATCCACCACAATATCATGACATCATCAAGGAACCGGCCGATGGGATGGCCCCACATGCAATTGCCGCACAACCTACCCCCGCTGCAAGTCACCACCATCAGGCGCACAACCGCCGCCATCGGAGTTGGGGGCACCACAAATAGCCAACCACCGCCGCGAAGCTACTGGAGCAATTACAGAAACAACCCAAAAAAGGGGGAAGAAGAAACAGTAGCAGCGCTGCCGCACATGGTCAAAAGCATAATAGATCACCGCTGTGGCACAGGGTCAAAAGCCAAGAGATCGCCGCCACCGCTGTGAAGCTGTGGGAGCAATTACCACCACCACCCCAATAAAAAAAGGGAAGAAGAAGTAGCAGCAGCGCCGCAACACAGGTTCAAAACTCTAACAGGTCGCCGTTGCCCCTTTCCATCAACATCCTTGGCGAAGCGACGGGTAGCATCACCAAGCTCATCTTGTACTCGCACTACGCCTTCGTCGCCTTCAAAATCTGCTTCATCGGCCACCGTCGCTGTGCCAACTCCTTCATCAGCCTCCATTGGCCTCTCGCTTACCACAGCAACTTCGTTTGCACCACAAAATGCAACCACAAGGTCACTAGCGGCAAAACTAGTCAACGCCACCGCAACCGGCAACTTTGCTGTTGCCTTACCATTGTGACCGCTATCCACCTCGCCGTCGTCACTATGGCCAGATCTGCCCTTCGGTCGAGAAAAGAAATTGGGTAGACCAAATTACTAGTTGCATTCCTTCTTTTACAACATTAAGCTTTTACCCCATGTTTATGCATATTTATATTTGAGACCCAAATGATCTCATTTATTTGACTTAGGCTACACTGTTATAAGTATTAAACTTCTAACCTGTGTAAAAATGCCTATTTAGATTTAAGACCGCAGAGTCTCATTTATTTAACATATGCCTCACATTCTTTGAAAACGGTGTATATTTTATCGCATATCCGTCGCTAAAAATAAGGAAGCTATGATTTTAGTGCTAGCAAGCCATCCAAAGGTTACTTTTATGCGCTTCTATGTTCCTATACCTATTTATATTTCTGTCTAGCATCATCCAGCTACGTCAATTGGTGCAAGCACATTACATGTCATGTCTTTTAAGTGCTATGACTTTTTAATTAAGCTCACTTGCGACACGCAGTGCAGCACACCCCTTCTGGTAATTAGACAAGGCCCTAATGGAGCCGCAGAGTATAATCATTACTCTCATTTCAATGTTAAAAATATAGTTGTAGTTATAAGCTTATATACTTTATTGCGATGAAAGATATTTACAGGAACTTTATGTTCCATTAGCCTCAAGGGCGCTTATGTGAACTTTATGTTTCATCAACCCCCAAGGGCGCACCCCTAAGGGTGATAAGATAGAAGTTCTATCTATACTGTTTACCAATGCTCTAACCTGTGAAACAGCAAAGCATTTTGTGGGGCTTCATCACCTGGCCACTCTTAAAACCTTTTTAAGCGAGAGTGCGAGCCATTTAGCCAGCTCTTAGCTAATGATAAGAGTTAATGCGAGTACAAGCACATGCAACAATTGACATGCACATCTTTGCATCCTCTCCCCAGAGAGTTTATAATGGGGCACAACCTCGAAAGATCTCAAGATCCCATGATTTGTTTGCCCAAAGATGAATTTAAGACGAATTCGAAGACCCTACTTGGGCAGAAATTCCATGGCTTAAGCTCCCAAGAGCTTAGGCCCGAACACAATTAGATGGGAGAAAATATTATTTACACCTACAAGAGGATGAAAAATCCTCAAAAATTCGACGCGTCTCAAGACATCCAATATACACTTCCTTTACCAAACATTTTGTCTAAGAAAGTGGGGGGGCCTTATGATATACTCCCTCCGTCCCACATAAATCGATCACATTTGACTTGGCACACATATTAAGGATTTAAGTTATATATTGTGTATTTTTCATTTCACCCTTTAGAGAGGGGGAGGGGGGAAGAGAGTGGGTCAGGAGAGAGAAAATTGGTTGGTGGAGTGCTAACTGTGGAGAGAGAAATAGAATAAAAAAGTATATCAAGTGGGTCCGGAGAGAAAATGAATTGGTGGACATAAATGTGGAGAGAGATTGAATGAAAAAAGTGTAAAATTGGTAAATATTGAAAAACAACTAAAAGTATTTCCTAATTTGGAAAGTGAGCAATTTTTGTGGGACGGTCCTAAAAGGAAATATGATCAATTTATGAGGGACAGAGAGAGTAACTGAAATATAATTCCCACTTATTGGGGGACACCTAGCATTCCCAGTCAAAGTTGGTCAACTACGTTTATTGGATAAACTAGGGTTCTTAAAATGACTTTAATATGATCCTCAAGGATAAAGCTCAAAGCCTAACCATGGCTCCTAATTATATTAGGGTTCTACACCTATGCCTATAAAAGAAGCCTCCCCCACCCGGCGCCCCACACACCCCAAGACCAGGTATATGGACAGATACACATATATAAGCACTGTCTTTCATGCTTTTTCAAAGTTTCTATCCTGTAGCTGTGCTCTAACTTAAGCATCGGATAATTCTCCCTGGGAAACCCACCCGACGGTCGCTCATCTTCTGTCTTGCTGGTCATCGATTCAGGCTAAGATTCCTGATCATGTTTTTAGCAGCAATAAATTTATGTAAGGGTTTCCCATCATTCTCCAGAGCATTGAGGAAAAAGACCTCAAGTTTTAAAGGTTGTGGGGTTGGGGGGGGGGGGGGGGTGGAGGCCCATAAAAATGGCAGCAAACTCAAAATCTTGATCATCCTTAGGTGCACAACTGCAAAGGTCATCTTTGAGAATAACACGCAGTCTAGTAGAGCCTTTAGACATGTTGGTCAGTTACTTGAGTAATTTGGGGTGACAAATTTAATATGCTCGGAATGAAAAAGTTCGTGACGTCGTCAGGCTTTGCCAGAGAATGAGGAGGATCTAAATCTTCTCTTTGTAAGACTAGGATGTGCAATCTCAAGCTTGTCTTTTTCCTTAAGTTCGTTCTATTCAGAGAATGCAGGAACAAATGCAGGATCCACTACTTCAGGCTCAGCAATCTCCTTCAGCTCTCTTTCAGCAACTACAAAGGATAAAATAGCGAGCTCAACGTATCCCTTGGCTTGAGAACTTCAGCACTAGAGTGAATGGGATCAATTTCAACATTGTGCTTAACCATGTTCTCACTCAGCATTTTCAGCTTTGAGTGAATCTTGGGCATCCTCCTCAAGTCTTTTACGTGCCTAAACATGTTACTTAACAACAGGGCAAACCTTAGTTGCACGGAGGATGGGTGGGAGAGGGTGCGAGATTCGGGAGCAAGGTTCCGGGCCGGAGCGTCACTAGGGTTGAAGAACCCTGCAACTAAGGAGCAACCACATTTAATAGTTTCTTGCTGCTTCATCTTTCCTTGCAAAGATGGAGAACAATACTTGCTGAAATTGCTCATTGTAGTGTGTTTACAGCCCTTGAATGTCTCGAAAGCGAACTCGAAGAATGAGCTTTTACTTCTGCAAACATGGCTCAATTCGATCCAATTTATCGTGCAATTCGTTTTGGATAATACCCATCGAGCGTGATTCTTCTAGGCAACCTCCCATGGCAAAGTAAATGGTGACAGGTCTGACTACTGTATGGTGCATGCAAAAGAATCACTCAAATGGATCAGTAGCCAACAATTCCCTGATTCCTAAAGGCTTGGTTTGTGGAATAGGAGACTCAATTTTGATCTTGAAAATGCTTGGGGCCGATAAAGCTATCGATGTGAACATCGATATGGGAGCTCATGAAAAACTGGTGGATTTCTAGGTTAAGAGGGCAGGCTTGGTGCTGGTTGCAGTAGTGTTTTGGTGCTGGGGTCAGTGTTAATCAAGTATCATTGGTTCTTGGATGCAGTGTGTTTAGCAATAAAGGAGGGTGGTTTTTCTCAGCGTGTAACAAGTAGATGAAGGACAGCTGGGTTGGCTTATAGTAAATATTTGTGCTGTTATAAAACAAAAGGGATTGATTTACGTTGCGATAAAAGAAATCGGCCCTGTTATATATAGGTAGTGAGTGGTTTTAAAACAAATGCATGCGAAACTGGCGGCGGGTGGTGACGTTCGGAAGAGTCCAGGGAAATGGATGATGTTGTTGTCACGCCGAGAAGATGATGACGAAAGCAAACCTATGATGGCGGCCTGTGTGCTTTTGACGATGGTGATGTTCTGATGGTGACTGTGATGGTTTAGCTGGCGCCAAGACTTCTGACATGACTGGTGGTTGCGACGGTCCTTAGCAAAACCAGAACGGTACTATATGACCTGTGATGATGCAACACTGCTTTTTCGGTGATGGGAACCAAAACAACAGAACACCCTTTTTTCGTGCGATTCTTTTTGTATGGGCTTTTCAAAGCAAAATCAAAATCGATGTCGAGGCTTCAGCAGTGATACCACTAAAATGCAGCAGTGAAAACGGAGGAATAAAAAGATAGATATGCATTACCCTCCGACAGGGGATCTGCGGGGATCTGATTTTATTTCACCCTGGCAAGGGATGCACCGATCTTCCTTGCAAGGAATTGTTGTTCCCATAGATAGGCTTAGAAGATATAAGGATGCCTTTCTTCTCTAATAACTTTTTGATTCTCAATCATTCACTAACTTTTAAGAAATAGTTACTACCTCTTAATTTATATTGATAGCTAACTTCGACAATAAGAAAATCTAGGCTGCTAAAATAGTAAAATACCTTAATTACTTTGGCCTTAATACTTAAATATCCTAAAAGCCAAATTATTAGGAGAATTACATTGAAACCTTCTTATGGATAATCTCTTAAATGTTTTTCCATATCTCATAATTCTATGAAAGGAATACCCATCAATTTGCCCAATGTTTATATGTCTCATTGATTTGCTCCTATGTTTTTTTGTGCACTTGGTGTGATCCATATGGCTTTGACTTTTGTTGGTTTGACTCTCCATGTGCAATTGGTGGCTTGCACGTGAGGGAGTGTAAAGCTCATTCTTTAACAATTTAAGCTTTTAAAGCCAACGATAGCCTTTAGTAGTGACCACTGCCTTTTTGCCATTGGATTCTCAATTTTATTGAAGAGTTCATTTTAGTCGCTCCATTTATTGGTTTCCGGCTAATGAAAATTGTAATATTGCATGAAAAATGAAAATGAAAATTCAAATTATAACACCTATTCCAAACGATGACTCCTGTGGAAAATAGGGTTCCCTTTCTTTGACAAATATTTTCTGTCCAAAGAGATGCCAAATTCCATACTACGAATCTTTAGTAGAGGGTAATAAGTCATATACAGATAAGGAAGACTAAAATGTCTCGAGTATCCGATATGGTTTCTTGCTTGGGAGATCCACTATGGAAACTATTTTTTTGATTATGCGATTGAAGGAGATTTAGAGTGAAGAGAAATGATCTTTCTTCATAGATTTGAAAGAAATACATGACAAAGAAAAAAAGAAGCTGTGTGTTTGGGTGTAAACAGAAAAGGACAGCCTACCTAATATGCGATCAAGGATATGTATGATGAAGGGACTACTAGTGTGAGAACAACCAGTGGAATGACTAGTGAGCTTCTAATTAGGATTATACTTCATCTAGGGCCAGTATTAACTTTTAAGCCTGTATCTTTTCACTTTTTTATGGATGACCTTTCTAAGAATACTCTCGATGTGTCACATGCTTTTTGTTATTTGTAGCTGGTAATTGTCTTAATTGGTTGGACCAGAGTAGGAATAGAAGAGTTACGGAGAAGTACTCTAGATTGCAAAGGCTTTAGGTTATGCAGGACTAAGACAGTTCTGGGGATGCAATTTCGGTAATTTGGGAGGACGTCCGGGGATGAAGCACTATTTGTTATTTGCAGCTGGTAATTGTCTTAATTGGTGAGACCAGAGTAGGTGTAGAAGAGTTACGGAGAAGAACTCTAGATTGCAAAGGCTTTAGGTTATGCAGGACTAAGACAGTTCCTGGGATGCAATTTTGGTAATTTGGGAGGACGTCCGGGGATGAAGCAAATATGGATGGACTACTAGCACATAAGATGATATCCTTAGGTATCTTGGATAAGTAAGGCACAAGGAGGGAGAGATTGATAATTTTGCCCATAGGATAAAAGCAGGTTGGCTAAAAGCTAGGAAGCACGGATACCTCTCCTAGGTGGAGGTATGGTGTGCTAAATAGACGGACACCCCGACACCCTCCGGACACTGCCCGACACATGTCGGACAGCGCCAATAGGTGTCGGAATTTTTTTTTTATTTTTCGAAACCGTGTCGGACACTTCACCGAGGAGTGTCGGACACGGCATGGAGCAGTGTCGGACCATCTGCTTCTCTTACCTCACGGCCGATTCCTTCTCACTCACCTCACAGATGCCCTTCTGAACCATTACCGACTCGGAGCTGTCGCCGGAGCTCAGTCGCCAACGGATCCAGTCGTCGAAGCTCAGTCGCCAACAGATCCAGTCGCCGGAGAAGCCAAGGCTGACAGATCCAGTCGCCGTCGCTGTCGCCAGATACCGATGCAGTTGTCGCCATCGCCGGAGCTCACTTGATCGTCACCGGAGGTCCTCCGCCGCCCGTCGCTGACCCACAGATCCTACTTCCTCATCTCGTCTCCTTTTTCTTCTATTCCTCGTCGTTTCTTTCTCTGTGAAGAGTCCTTCCTTTCACCAACCAAAAAAAAAGAGTCCTTCCTTTCTTCTTTTTTTCTCCTCCGTCAATAGTCATTTCTTTCTTTCTTTTTATGTTTTCTCCCTTTGTCAAGAGTTGTTTCTTGCATTAATATTGATTAAGTGAAGAAAGTCCCTCTCTTTTTTTTTTCTTTTTACTTAGTTATTTTCTCCAGTACATTTCAGAAATATTTTTTTGACTTAGTTATTATTTTAGATTGTGAAATGTATTTGATATATATATATAAATATATATATATAATATATATATATAAATAAAAATATATTAAAAAATAGCAGTGTCCTGCGGTGTTCAAAATCTGATTTTTTGAAAATTGCGGTGTCCGGTGTCCTCGTAGGTATCGGTGTCCGACACTGTGTCCGTGTCTGTGCTACCTAGGCTAAAAGCAAGGCCTGCTTCTTGTTGTGTAATATTTGACTTCCTTTGAACAAAAGATTGTATAGGACCCCGGAAAAAGAAGATTGTATAAGACAGCAGTGAGGTCAGCCATGTTGTACGGTTTGGGCTTCTTGGGCAGTAATATTCATTTTAGTATGAAAGGAAGATCATACAGGCTGCAGTAAACAAAGATTGTACAGGGCGACAGTGAAGCCAACAATGTTGTCTGGTTCAATTTGTAGACTAAGAGATGCTTAGGTGGATGTGAGGCCGCACCAGGACGGATAGAATTAAACCGAGGACATCAGTGACAAAGTGGGGGTGGCGCTAATTGTCGAAAAGATGAGGGAGCATTGCTTGAGATGGTTTGGTCATATCCAATGTAGGCTTTTAGATGCACCTGTAACAATAAGTGATTTGTGCTAAGTTGATGGGGTAAGACAGAGTAAGGGTAGACGGAGGATAACATGGCAATGATGATAGACTTGATTGTGGGAATTGATCACGGAACTTGTGCTGGATAGGGGAGGATGGAGGAAAAAGATTTGTGTAGCCAACCCAAACTACTTTGGGACAACGATAATGATTTTCAAATTTCCACTTGGGATGAGCTATTTCCACCCCCTAATTTCCTAGTCCACCCCTTCTTATAGCATTACTTGCATTTGTGATCAAGTTAGTCCTTTAGGAACGTTTGATATTAGGTGGTACCAATATTTGAGGACAGCTTCAAGCTTCAGTTCAACCCCATCGATCATCATGATGCACCAAATCTTCAACAGTTGCGAAGAATGTTACGCAGCCTAGTTGCCTATGCTTGTCTCATGAAGGTGTTTACAGGCAAATGACTTGATTGGGTGAAGAAATGTACATGTTTGAATTGAATTTTCCGGAGTATTATTCTGCCGTTGTGAATGTGTTGTTCCCATCTCGGCCTAGAAATACAAGATCTACAACAATTGATACTATGCTGATTTGCTTATTGGCATAAGGGTGATAGCTTGGGAGTGAACCTTTGGTTCATGTCCTTCCGCTTGGTAAAAGTGGAAGGAGGTAGAGAGAAAACATGCTGACCATTGGTACAATTTGAAGGGGTCCAGAATGGTGATGAAGTTACTAAGCCCTTGAGATACTCCTTCATCTTAACCCTATTATGTCTCCACATGGAAATCTTGGTGATGGTCATTAGTCCATGGTCATTTGGACTCTTAACGCCCTTTATGAAGACATTTAATGTTGAAGGGTAGTCTAATTTGGTAGTAAAAGATGCACATATACTTCGTCACGAGCCCATCCTTTCAAATTTTGTCTATGCTTTCAAAATTATCGTTGGATCATTGGTTTTTATTGAAGATCTAATGGATTACGTAATCAGGTTGGACCAGCATTAATTTTTTGGTACTCAGTAAAGATACACAGTCGAAATCTGTTTGGTTTTGCAGCCCGTCTAATGCCTGAAGTCCTCTCGTTCCCCCCCCCCCCCCCCCCCCTTCTCTTCTTCCCCTTCCTAAACACCCCAACACAGGCAAAAAGGGAAGTGAAAAGCAGATACTATCTGTTTTTTCAGTTTTTCTTTTTTAACATATTCTTTGAAAAACTGTGGAAGTAGTTATTGGTAAGGTTTGTACTTTTGACGATAAACCAGTATGCCATTTTGTGTTGTTTCATGCTCTTCACACTGGCTGATCTACTGATTGTGTTTTCTGTTCTTTTAAAGTTTCTGAAGTGGTGGTAGCTTTGTTAACAGTTTTGCCACTATGAATGATCTCAGGACGTAGCTTGTAAACTACCAATCTTCTTTTCTTGCCCTTCTTGGGGTTTTCCGTATTTCAATCATAATAGGAAATCTGCATCACTGAACAGGTGCGAGAATGATTGCCTTCCAAATATAGATTGGGTTCTTGCCCTTGCAAAGGCTGCAGTTCTGAGACATGGGGTGAGAGGACTTGTGATTGATCCATACAACGAGCTTGATCACCAGCGTCGTGCAAACCAGTGAGTTACTTTTCATGTGTGGACTGTGTTTTGATGTTGTCCTGAATATTAGGAGTTACGAAGATTTCAGTTTGTCATAAGTTTCCCATTTTATATTGGTCAACTAACAACAGGTGCACTTTGGAAGAAGCGATCTGTTACGAGCCGTCTTACTTCTTGCGTTGTAATTGCTATTTTATTAGGTTCAGCCGCTATCACCATTTGGTGGTAGAATTGGTTTGCCAAATCATACGGAAAGCTAATGGTTTGCTACGCCTCATTTTATACTGCTTTTTTATTTGTGAGGATGTAACGTATTATATACTCCTCCTGCTAGACAATTGGGTGTTTGATCTTCACCTAAAAACAAAATCAGGGGTATAATACGAGCAGAACTTTGTTTTGCCGCATTATCTGGTGACGTAATATGGAGGTCAAATGAGGAATTTAGGCTTGGAAATTTTGGTTGACCTGAGGAAGTTAAGCTTATAATTTTCCTAGCCAAGGATAAGTTTCTGCAGCTTTCAGCAAATAAATGAGAGTCCACTTAATACATTTCTTGGATACAACTTACAATAAGGACTTATATAGGAAGAAATGATAGCTGATAAGTAATATCGAGTACAGTACAATATAAAATATTCATCTCACTTATCATTATCTCTAACTTCCGTAATCTTGATTGATATGTCTTGTGAAGCATTATCCCATGTGTTCTGGTTCCCCTCCTCAAACTTATGGAGGTTAGGTTCAAAGCTTCATGAGTTTGACACGAACTGATGGTGAAACTGTCGTCGTGAGCCACCAGCGAAGAGGACTTAAGCCTCTACAGATTAATATAATTAAAAGGTCATTCAAGACCAATGAAGAATTCTTCACGAGTCAAATTGGTGCTCTCTGCGGGATGAAATTCATGATACTATTTGCTAGTCATGGAACTATAGATAAAAAGGAGGAGAAAAAGAAATCATAAAAGGAATCAAATCTGCTAGTGCGAAATGACACATTGAAGGCAACAATGCTACAAAGTGTAGTTGCAAGAGTTTAGAGAAGGGTAAATGTAAAGGAATATACTAGATTCTTCACCAAGCAATAAAGAAGAGAATCGAAAAGAATAACAGAAAATAGAGACACAAGATGTACGTGTTTCGGTGAAAGCCTACTACACGGGGGTAGCAGTGATTTCACTATGTTTATCACTGGAGATTATAGACCTTTATCTCTCTCAACAAATCCTCTCAAAGAATGGCTCTTCTCTTTCTAAAGAAAGACTCTTCCTACTCAAAAAGGACTCTTCTCTCTTTGCCTACTCAAAGAAGGACTCTTCTCTCTTGTCTCTTGAAACACAATACAAGCCAACATATATATGCTTAGAGAAAAGTAGTGGCTTTCTCTAAATAACCAATGTGGGACAAGGCTTATATATTTAGGATCAAGTTGTAACCTTCTCTGAATAACCGATGTGGGATTCCCATACATTCTGGGTTTTTTATCCAAGACACATTATTACAAATCTCCACCTTGGCTTGGATAAAACAAGCCATAAACAATCTAAAAATATCATCTGCTGCTACCACACCTGCCCCTAGGGCTGCACCTTAAATACTGTTGATACCGATCAAATTTAAGCAATGCTTAAACTTGATCTCTGGAATATGCTTTGTCATCATGTCTGTTGGATTTTCACCTGTGGAAATCTTCTCTACCATAACAGTACCCTGAGAAACCACATCCCGAATAAAATGAAACCTGACATCAATGTGCTTGGTCCGCTCATGGAACATCTGATTTTGGTCAGATGTATGACACTTTGGCTATCGCTGTAAATAGTGCTAGACTCCTGCATCAACCCCAAATCACCAACCAAGCCCTTCAACCAAATGGCTTCCTACACTGCTTCGGTCGCCGCTATGTACTCAACTTCTGTAGTAGACAAGGCAACAATAGTCTATAGAGTAGCCTTCTAACTGATCACACTACTTTAAAAAGTGAAGATATATCTTGTCAAAGATCTCCTCTTATCCAAATCTCCAGCATAGTCTGAATCCAAATATCCAACAACTCTACCATTCACATCTCTGTCCCGATGGTAGACTAAACCAGTATCTGCAGTACCTCTCAGGTATCGAAGTATCCACTTCATTGCCTGCCAATGAGCTTTCCCAGGATTACCCATGTACCTGCTAACCACACTGACTGCATGAGAAATATCCGGTCTCGTACAAATCATGGCATACATGAGACTGCCTACTGCACTAGCATATGGAATACGCGCCATGTGCTCCACCTTCTCCTGGGTTTGTGGGGAATCAATTGCTGAAAGCTTGAAGTGTGCCGCCAAAGGAGTAGTCACAAGTTTAGAGTTTTTCATACCAAAGCGCTGCAGTACTCGCTCAATGTACTTTTTCTGGGACAAGTACAAAATTCCTGTAGGTCGATCCCTTTGAATCTCCATCCCTAATATCCTCTTTGCTGCACCCAAGTCTTTCATCTCAAATTTTTTTTTGAACCGCTCTTTCAAACCATTGACATTTGACATCGATTTTGCAGCAATCAACATATCATCAAGATATAACAGCAAGTATATATGAGAACCATCCGCGAGCCTTTGGTAATACACACAACTGTCATAGGCACTCCTGGTATAACCTCTCTTTGCCATGAAAGTGTCGCACCGCTTATGCCACTGCCTTGGAGATTGCTTTAATCCATACGAGAATTTCTGCAACAAGCAAACATGATCTTCCTTACCTTGGATCACGAACCCTTCTGGTTGACGCATGAATATCTGCTCTTCCAACTCACCGTGTAGAAAAGCTGTCTTGACATCTAGCTGTTCTAACTCCAAGTCATATAGAGCAACTATAGCAAGTAACAATCTTATCGAAGTATGTTTTACTACAGGAGAAAATGGTTCTTGTAATCAATACCTTCTCTCTGAGTAAAACCCTTAGCTACCAAGCGTGCTTTATACCTTGCATCTTCCATTCCAGGAATTCCCTCCTTGTAGACCCATTTGCAACCAACAATCTTCTAGCCCACAGGCGGTTTCATCAATTCTCACTTTTGATTCTTGTAAAGAGATTCCATCTCCTCACTCATAGCAACTGTCCACTGCGCTGATTCCATGCTCTTGATGGCCTCTTTGTATGTAGCAGGCTCTTCAACCTCAATACTCTTTGCCACAGTGAGCATAAGCAACCATATCCGCATATCCATACTTTTGAGGAGGTTGAATTTTTCTTCTCGGTCTGTTTCTGGCAATGTTATACTGTTGTTCCCGAGGTTCTTCATTCTCCTCGGTAGAATGAGAACCATCTTCCTTACCTGTAGGAATTATAGGCAAAGAATCTGGAGCTCGAACCTCTAGCTCCACCTTCTCCCTGATACCTTGGTGTTTCCCTGCATCAATCAACTCCTTCTTCGAAAGCATCAAAGATTCATCAAAGGTCACATCTCTCCTAATTAGGAACTTGGATGACTCAGAATTAGGACACCACAACCGGTACCCTTTTACCCCATTTGCATAGCCTAAGAAAATGCACTTCTTTGCTCTCGGCTCAAGTTTACAATCATTAACATGAGCATAAGCAAGACAACCAAATATCCTCAAATTTTCATAATTAGCATGCTTACCAGACCAAACTTCTTCAGGATTCTTGCAATCAATTGCAGTCGATGGAGACCTATTTACCAAATATGCAGCTGTATTAACAGCTTCTGCCCAAAATTCCTTCGATAACCCGGTATTTGAAAGCATACATCGAGCCCTCTCAAGGAGAGTCCTATTCATCCGTTCTACAACCCCATTCTGCTGTGGCGTTTTTCTAACAATGTGATGCCTCACTATGCCATCATTCTTGCAGAACTTTGTAAACTCATCCAAGCAGAATTCCATGCCATTGTCAGTCCTCAAGCATATAATTTCTTTGGTGGTCTGTTTTTCAATCATCTTAAACTGCTTCCACAACTCCGATAGTATCATAGATCGTGTTAAGGGCTTAGTTGAACCCAATTTCTTCACTTGTAGTCTAGGGCTTTGCTTGGCATTGGGCTTCGATATAGCTTGCTTTCCTGGTCTTGGATTCAACCTCTGCTCTCCTAATTCAGTCTATAGGCTTTTGCTTAGGTTCAAAAGTATATTAATTTTCCCCAATAACCGAATACTTTTGCGTATGGATTGATTCGAATTAATATGGAAGATGGGCACGGCCGTCGTTCGTGAGAAGCGAGAACGCTTAGTTTGGGCAATACAGAGGCGAAGATGCCCCTGCGTCGCGCCGGCCACCGCTCGTGCTTTTTCCCACAAACTCCGCGAACCTTCTATCTATCTCCAAAGGCTCATGAGGGGCTCGCACATATTCTGCAGTACCCCCTGTGAATACTCCGCCAGTATGAAAAGTTCTCAATGTTAATTGAGTACCCGGTTCTCCAATAGATTGACCTGCAATAATATCTACAGCCTCTCCCATTTTTTTGATAGATGTATAATTGATAGAATTACCAACTCTGAACAAAGACATCACTCTTCTTTTTCGGAATTTACACCCAGACCTTTCTTGAGAAGTTATCAATAAAGGTCAGCATATATATGCCACCACCCTTAGAAGGAACCGTAGAAGGACCCCAAATATCTGAATGAATATAATCCACCGTACCTTTGGTGGTATGAACAGCCCGACCGAATTTCACCCTGCACTGCTTCTCGAAGAGACAATGCTCACAAAAATCCAGCTTTCGGGTTTTCTTGCTTCCTAGCAAACCTTGTTTGCTTAGCACATCCATATCCCTCTCACTCATATGCCCAAGACGCATATGCCAAAGCTTGGTAGTGTTAGAATCTATATCAGAAGATGAAGCTGTTGTTGCTGCTCCTCTAACTGTGCTATCCTGTAACAAATAGAGACTATTTTGTTTCAACCCCTTCATTACAACAAGAGCACCCTTCATTATCCTCATAACTCGACTTGCAGCCCGATAGCTACATCCGTTAGAGTCAAGTGTATCCAAAGAAATTAAATTTTTCTCAGCTCTGGAACGTGCCTGACATCAGTCAAAGTTCTCACAATACCGTCATGCATCTTAATCTGAATTGAGCCTATCCCAACCACTTTACAGGCGACATCGTTTCCCATGAGAACTTTACCACCATTAAATGAGCGATAAGTGGCAAACCAATCCCTATTGGGACACATATGATAGGAGCAACCCGTATCAAGAATCCACCCACCATTCGAGGAACTGATAGTTATTGAGAGAACATCCGCACCATCAGAATTATCTTCTACTACTCCAGCATTAGCCGTCTTGTAATTATCCTTTTTCTTCCCTTTACGCTCAGGACAATCCTTTTTATAATGCCCTCCCTTGTGACAGTAATAGCACTTTAATTTTTTGGCCTTTGATTGAGACCTCAATCTTCCTTTATTTTTAGACCCAGCATGGTCAGTGCTTCGGCCTTGAGCCATCAGACCATCACCTTGTTCCTCTCTCCTATTTTCTGAAACCTTCTTTCTTAATTCCTTAGAATTTATCATAGCCTCAACCTCTTCCATGGAGATACTGTCCTTCCCATATAATAACGTAGTAACAAGATGTTCATATGACGGAGGTAAAGAACACAACAACAATAAAGCTTTATCCTCATCTTCTATCTTGATATCAATATTTTGCAGGTCTAATATTACCTTGTTATATTTGTCAAGATGATCACTGATCGATGTACCTTCTTTCATTCGAAGAGTATACAGCCTTTGTTTTAAATACAGGCGATTTGTCAGAGACTTCGTCATGTATAAGCTCTCCAATTTCGATCACAATCCAGCTGCAGTCGTTTCCTGAGAAACCTTTCGCAACACATTGTCGGCTAAACACAGTAACGAGGCACTATGGGCTTTCTCCAACATGTCTTCACAAAGAATGGCTCTTCCCTCTCCAAAGAAAGACTCTTCCTACTCAAAAAGGACTCTTCACTCTTTGCGTATTCAAAGAAGGATTCTTCTCTCTTGTCTCTAGAAACATAATACAAGCCAACATTTATATACTTAGAGAAAATTAGTGGCTTTCTCTAAATAACTAATGTGGGACAAGACATATACTTAGAACTAAGTTGTAACCTTCTCTGAATAACTGATGTGGGATTCCCACACATTTTGGGTTTTTTATCCAAGACACATTATCACAGTAAATCATAGCAATTAGGACTTGTGGAAGGTTGCAACAAGAAATTGTTATTGATGAACGGATCTCGTTCAAGGAAACTTTACCAAAACATTAAAAAAAAAAAAGAAAAATCAATAGCCCGATGGGCTCTAGAAGGCTGCCCACTGGCATAGTGGATGAGTGATGAATGGAACTACCACAGGAGGATATTTGACTCTTGATACCAACTTATATCAAACATCATAAATTATCCATTTTTTGAACAACTTACCACTCTGAATTATATAGGAAGAAATAATAACTGATAAGTCATACGGGATACAAGATGTTATAAAATATTAATCTAACTTGTTATTATCCGTAAATTCCCTAATCTTGATTGATATGTCTTCTCAAGCCTTATCCCACGTGTTCCAATAAATTCCAACTGTCTCTAATTAACCTTGAGCTTTGATTTAGTGGGCTTCTATTTCCTCCTACTGTCTTCACCGTGTATCTTTTGGGTTTTTGCTAACAGTTTGAGAATACAAAGACTATAGTAGTGAGTGCAGTTTCTTATCTCCGTAATTGGTTTAATCATCTTTTGTTGTAGGGCCTTTTTGGAGGCAAATTACTTGAGACGTAATGTTTGAACATTTGTCTTTCTTCTTCTTGAGTTGTATGTCGAGACATCCTCCGTTGTATATTGTTATCGTCTATTTCTGAGGATTTATGTCTTTGGGTACTTCTTCATTTTAGTAGGACCATCTTCAGGTCTTATGTTTTGCCTAATTCCTTCTGGTTACATGTTTGCTTCTTGGACCTGTACTTCAGCTTTCGAAGTATGCCCTGGTTGTTATTTTTTGTGTCATTACTTACTGTCGTTCTTTTAAAAGATTTTTAAGAACTATGCTAACCTAACCTACCAAAAGAAGCGTGGAAAGGGAAAATGACACTGCTACTAGTGCATGACTGAAGTTTCTGTTTTACGACATTGTTATTGGCGACTATTCGAGTTGGTTAATATTTCATAGTTGGTGTATCTAGGTTATCCCAAACACCTGCTGTAACCAAGCGTCACATGATGGTAGATGGCTCAAAATGCAACATAATCTATGCATGCAGAAAAATCAATTTTGTCATATCCTAGACATGGGTTTTTAACATATTCAATGGCCTTATATTTGATACAAACCCGTATTCCATTCGTTTGCTGGAACTTTCATTAATTCGAGATCTAACTATTTTGCTTATGCTTGGTCTCTGAGATTTAGCAGTATAAAATCTGTTAATAGTTTGTGCTGTACGTGTGGCTTCCAGATTTAAGTCCTTTACTTAAGGATTCGGTTCTGTTCTCCAAAGCAAAATTATCCTTTTGCCTTCGTGCATTTGGTTCCTCGATCCAATTGATTTAAATTTTTTTTTGCCAACGAGGAATGCAGGATGAACAAAATTTACTGTTTGATATTTATTCTCTGCTTGCCTCTATAGTTTTGCTTATAAGAACTTCTCCCCGCACTATTACATGTATATGTAACAGGACTGAGACGGAGTATGTGAGTCAGATGCTGACGAAGGTCAAGCGATTTGCTCAACATCATTCGTGTCATGTTTGGTTTGTAGCACATCCAAGACAGGTTGGCAACACAAAATCTTCTATTTTCTTACATATTTTTCGGTTATGTAACCTGTGGACCTGCCTAGCAGTTGCATCAATGGGTTGGGGAACCTCCAAATTTGTATGACATCAGTGGAAGTGCACACTTTATAAACAAATGCGACAATGGAATTGTTATACATCGTAACAGGGATCCAAACGCTGGACCTATTGATCTAGTGCAGGTGGTTTTGATTCCTGTTTCTCGTACATCCAGATTTGTCGAACATGGCATTCTAACATGTGCATCTTTGTGCTGTCTGCTTACAGGTTTGCGTGCGGAAAGTACGCAATAAAGTTATAGGGACAATAGGCGACGCCTACTTATCATATGATAGGTACGCGACTGCTTATTTTTGTAGGGAGGATTCAGTTTGTACTTGTAAATTGCTTTCTTGTGTTATGTGACAGTACTTTTAATGACATGCTCTACTGTTTATTGTGGCTGTGATTTGGTTCAATATTCAGGAAGTAAATGTCGTTCCCTCCAGAACAGCAAGGAACTGACGTAGTATTAGGTCCATCTATGGTACACATCCGAATGTTTTGGGTTATGGTTGCATTTAGAATTTCGACTGATCTGAATACTAATTTCTGCAACAGAAGATTTATAAATTTTCAGTTCCATGTTTTCATGATCACTGAACTCTCTCTGAAACGACTGCCCCCTACGAGATAGGCGCAGCTTCTTATTCTCACCTTGCTTTTAGTGTTTGTTGTTACATTGATGCTGAAATCTGTTTGGTGGGGATTCTGGTCTTCCGTTTAGTTTATTTAAGCAGATAGCAGGACTACCAAGTGAAACAAATTGCTGTATTGAATGTCACATTCTGTAATGGAGGAACATATATCCCAGTCACTTCATGACGCTCAAATTAGTAAACACTTCTCTTTGCATAAACAATCTATAGACTCTGGAATGTGATTTTAAGGTATACTACCTCCTGCACCGTGCTTGAGGCATGGGTTGGGGGTGGGTAAAGTTCTGGTTATAACGTGCAAAATATTTTTGCATTCTGTGTAGCAGAGCTGGTAACAATGTTCACAAAATGTTGATTGTAATTTGCGATTCCTCTGGCAGGGTAACTGGTGTATTTGCAGACACCGAGATGCCAAACACTAGCCCCCGAAAAAGAAGATGAGATTTTAGAAAAGCTCAAGATGGACAATGCTCTCTTATAAAGTGGTGAGTTAAGGTGGTTCCTCGAATTTTGGCTCTCTAAAGTGAAGGATCATCTTTTTTGACGAGGAATCACATCGGCTAAAATAGAAGAAACTGGTAAGCTGCTGCTCGCATGACGGTAAAGGGAGAAGAGAAGAGAAGAGAAAAGAAGAATAGGTCGGGGAAATGTACTTATAGCTGCTGATTAGAAATACATCTTGTCTTAGATTGTTCTTGTAATGTGCTTGGATGTTTCTTTGTCGTTTTCCCTGTAACATTTGTACCCCTAATAACTCTGGAAATCTCTGTTTTGGAGTATGGTTGTCAAACCACGAGCGAAATGTTGTTTTATGAAGAAAGCCAGGCCATCTAATGACTTTGGCCCGCATTTGCGTCAGAGAATCTGGATCTTGTTGTAATAATAGATGTGCTTCGGCTGATATCCATGTGTTTATGGTAAAGAATTGACGTGTTATCAACTATACATACATATATGGGTGCTGGTCCATATCTACGGGTGAGAATTCTCTCTCCGGCTGTCATCGAGCGGTACACGTCACCTCGTGAATGGCCAAGATCAGCCTTTTTTTTTTTGAAACTTCTCGCCTAACCGCCCCAAAGAGGGTTGGCCACTGGTTTTTCCAGTTCTGCAGATTGTCTTATTCACTCAGTCGTGTATTTTTCTTTTCTTTCTTCTTTAATTTTGCCTAGTGTCTATTCACTAAGCCGTGTATTTTACTCTCTCTCTCCCCATTGGGTATTGTTGAGTTTTGCCATGAGAGTGGTGGTGGTTGGTCGCGGTTCAATGGTCGTTGCCACGGATTTGGTGGTAGTCGACTCTAGGGATAATGGTGGTTGGTCGCCACGGATACGGTGGTGGGTTGCCGTCGTGGATCTATTTGGATTCTTTGCTTTGATAGTGGATTTGACTTATGCCTATCTAGGAACTTGAGATTTGATTGGGTTGTTGGTGGTCATGTCATGTGTGTTAATATAGCCTAGAATTAGGGTGTAGATTTCGGCGATCGGTGGGTGTTCATAGACAGAGGCGGAGGTGGAGGTGTGCCGTGGTGAAGGTTTGTAACACCCCAAAAATTCGGAGCTTTAATCCAACTTTAAAGCGTAAAACCACTTTAAAAAAGACATAAAAATCTCGATTTAAATAACCAACCTTAATAAGAGTTTCTAATCATTACGATTTCTCAAATCATATACTTAAGTTCTCTACAAAGCGAGTTAAACATAATTTACCCACGCAAGGGTTCTAATGAGCAATACTAACTTTTCTCTCGCTCGGTTTTAGTCCATACTCAGATAACCTAATGTTGGTCATCACTAGCGGAAACGAAGTCAAACGAGAGTTTTTGAGACTCCAGTAAGGTGATCAAGGATTTAAAAACACGACGATTCGAACGATTATCTTTAAGTCAAATAACAACTTTTTAAAAGGATTTTTAAATGAATCATAACTTTGTGACGATATAGACATACGGACGAGTATCAACTTAGTCCCTCAAATCAACAGTCATTTCAAAACATTTTAGGTATAATAAAATAGAAATAGATAACATTGAACATGAGCAGTACACTATAGCAAAGCCATCCGGCAGTGCTCGATACACTTTACGTATGCATATGTATATTAACTAATCCATTTAGGTAATCGTTCAATCTAACCAACAGACCATCCTTATAACGCCAACAATACACACCATCTTAATAACTCTCCAGATTTATTAACTCATGTCAATATTGAGAAGAAATAAGTACAATTCAAAATACATTATGATGATCATATCAACGAATAGATGAGAATGAACAAAGAATTCCAAACGATCGTTTTAATGTTCAAGTTAGGGTTTCATGGGCAGTTCCAAAAGTATTTTTATATCAATTATGAAATTGAAGTTCAATAAAGTATATAAAACTGTTATAATAAAACGTTTGAAATCAGAGCAAGGAATAGGGTTCAGATGAAATTCCTTACATCGATTCAATCTACCCGAAGCAAATTAACCTCGATCAATAATCCTTGAATTCACCTGAATTGGGCAAATTATTTATTAGAACACAATTTATGTTACTGTACTACAAACCTAACATCAACTACCCAAACGATACTCACTTCTAATCCTGGAGTCACGTACCTCAAAGTGGTTCCCACACATGGCCAACCTAATCAAAAACCTCGCATACACTCGTTAATGCATAACGATGCCCTAAATTCATTATAAATTACAATAACACTTTTATAGCTTAGAAAATTATAAAAAGTCAAAACATGAATATTCAGAATTTTTGAATTAAAATAATTTCTTTGAATGCAAGAAAAGCCCATAAATAGCCATAAAAATCTATAATTTTTGTAAGAACTTTAAGAGATATATATATATATATATATATAGGCATTGAAATCAAAATTTAAAATACATTAAAGCTATTTTAAAATTTTTCGTTTTGCTATATCCAATGCAATACGAAAATGCTAACAAATCAACTCTAAAAATCACTAGACTTATACTGAGACTTACTTATATATAAAAAAATTATAACAAAATTTCCAAATTTTTTCATGAATTTAAATACTCCAAACAAAGTTTACAATTCTGGACTTATAGAAAATATTAAAAATACGTATTATTTCAGAAAATTATAAGTTTTTGCTAGAATTCTAACTTAGCCTAACGTATCCTACTGTAAAATTTTACATTCTAATGATAATTGTGCACTATCCAATGCGCACGCCGAATTAAACATGAACCTGTGGTACACCCGTGCAAGCACAGGGTACCACCCAATCTGCTGTGACCCAATAAACCCACTTCTTCCTTCTTCTTTACTTTCTACCCACAGTCCAGAAACCCAACACTCTGTTCATGGATATTACTTCATTCCAGGTATGAAATAGCCCCCTCTCTGTCTGTCTCTTCAGATGTAGGATGGATTGAATTAGCTAACGAATCTTCCGTAATGCTTGCAAGGAAATAAGAAGACTTTCTTCGCCCCTTGGTGACTCGGAACGAATTCTTGAATGAGAAAAAGTGAATGGAAAGATCGAAACATGGGGATATATCTGATACCAATATGGAGAGCACACTCTTGCTTGCCAACTAGAGGGTTGGGAGGTTTGGTTCCTTAAGAATGAAACATGGGAACTAGAAGTGGAAGGAAAGGTATTATCCACGCATATTGAACAATGAAACATGTGTGTGTGGTTTTGTAACCCCCTTCACACACACACACACACACACACACACACACACACACACACACTCTCTCTCTCTCTCTCTCCCCCATCTCCCTCTCCACTGCACACACTTCACACAAACTTGCACACATATTACATACACCTATACACGCCCATACACAGATACACTTCCACACATTAAAATTATAAGAACGCATACGCTACATACACACGTATACAACATATGGACATAACGCACATACTGTAATTTACACATACAAAACACACACACACACACACTTGTAAACCTATTACACACACACACACACACACGTGCGTACGTGCGCCCGCACACGCACGCGCGCGCACACACACACACACACACACACACACACTCTACCGTGATGGCAATCTTCCCCCACATGCACACACACATATATACGCACACCTACACATAGAAACACACGGTGCCCAACACACATGAGCACACAGTACACTCACACACAAGCATACAACTCACACACCCCACACCTACACCCACACCCACGCACATACACACACACACACACACACACACACACACAGCTGCCTTCTCGACAGCCTCACCACACACATATGCATACACAAATTGCTGCACACAATAACACACATTACACACTCCTTTACACATAAACACACATTACACACTCCTTTACACACACACACACACACACACACACACCCACACATACACAAACCCACACCTACACCCACACCCACATAGCACTTACGTGCACGCGCGCGCATGCACACACACAGTCCCTCGGTAGCCTCACTCACTCGTTCACACAGGTATGGTCTTGTTTCTCTCTCTCTCTCTTCCACCCACAGCCCATCACTATTTCCACCATCACAACCCTAACACCCTTTTTTACGGCAGCCACAACCACCCACAGACAACCACGCCTCGGCAACCATGACTACCTTTGTAACCATGGCTCCTTTTTCCTTACACAGTAAACAGTCACATCCACCATGATTGTGACCTGCTTGCTGCCCGGTTACACTCACGACATCACCAAATACATACTAAACACTCGACAGATGCCCCCTTCATAGCTCCCCTTAACCCGTGAATAATTTAAAGAGAAAAGGGCTAGAAAACATACCGAAAAAACCCGATTACCAAAAAATCTATGTCTTTCCCTCTCTCTCTCTCTAACATGTATTAGAGAAACCTTAGGATAGCTGGTCCCAAAACATATACATATATGTAAAAATCCTAAACTGAAAAATTACCAAACCCACCTAGACTTTAGGAAAAATTTTAAAGTTCACCAAAACTTTTTATTATTACGAAAAGGCCCAAAATAATTATTAATGATAATTTTTATGTGCCAGGAAAAATTTAGTGGTTTGTTATACAACCTCGCTTCACTAATCGTCGCTAAAAATTGCTAAATAAAATATCAATGCTAAGTAAAAAAATTATTTTCGCCACTAAAATTTTAAAATTAGTTTGTTAAAGTAAATCAGGGTATTACAAGGGTGGCCGTGTGTGTAATGTAGGTTGGCTCCAGACTCATGCTTTAGCACCCGGTGCAACGGCTCGTCATTGAAAATAAATATGGATATCTAATTCTGGCAGTGGATATGTAATGTAGGTTGGCCGTGGATATGTAAAAAAAAGGTGTAGATCATCGATCTACACCATAAATCTGGCTGATTTAGGATCCGACCACAACTAATACCGCAACTGAACCGCTCACAGAACCACCACCACGCTACCGTTGGGCACCACAACCACCACTAATTTACAAGAGAAGTAGCCACTACTTCCATCGGTTTACTCGCACTTCTACCATGTATAACTAGTTTTGATCTCGTGTGTCGCACATGTGATAAGAGTAATAATTATTAAGTTTTAGCAACAAATGAAGATGGAAAATAATATACTTAATGATAAAAATAGTCTGTCCGACTAATAGCAACAATAATGATAATACTAACAATAATAATCCGTATGTTGAGGTTTGTATTATTCAAGGCTACTAAGAAAAGAGTAAATATATATAAGAAATTTTTGAAAATAAAATGGAAGAGTATGAACTGTAATGAAAGAAAAGGAGGGACATTATGTTTGTTAGAGAGAACAACTGATAGATAATATTGAACTTTTCTAAAAAATAAAAAAGATCTAAGATTAAAGGGAATATATAGAGAATTAGTTTTGGCAAAATCTTAAGAATTAAAGGAATTGTAAAGATATAAACAAAACTTTTAAATGGACATGTTGACGTAGAAGAGAGAGAAATGTAAAATCTACTTAATTATTGAATTTTAGATTGTAAAACGGGGATTCAAATCAAATTGAATAAGAGAGAAAGAGAGAGAAAAAAGAATCCAAATCATTTACAATGGTGAGTAAATTCAAAATGCTTTCAAAAGGTCAAAATAGGAAACTCCTCGTGACGAGTTAAGAAATGTCCACGTAGTTGGTGACGTGGCAACGTTATCTCAGGTTCGGCTTTCATATATACATAAATTAGATTTGTTGCAGTTCCAGGTGCATGTCCAGATTTAACTCCATGAGGATGATATAGAAATAGACTGTAACACATACACCATTCAGATAAATCTAAGAGACCTTACACCATAATCCTTGTCATGTATTGCAATGTGGAGGCTTAGTTCTTTCTGGAAAGTTTCACAAAGAGAGAGTAAAGAGAGAGGAGAAGGTGATGGTACTGCGTGAGGGCATTTTACATTAAGTCTAACTGCTCTTCTTCGTAGACATTAGTCGAGATTTTTTCAAAGAAAAATTAGTCCAAGCCATTCATGTTAGCACATGGATGACTAGATGACAGTCGGAGAAATAGTTAGTTCTCCACAAAAAAACGTGGTAAGGGATCGGTCCCGTTAGCTCTTAACTCCTAGAAAGTGGGGAAGTTTCATACGAACCAAGCAAGTAACTTCTGCCTTTTTTTTTCCCCCTTTCTCTTTATTTTCTCCCTACGTGTATATCTCCAACTCCCCATCCAACTGCTACTATCAGTAGCAGTTAGTCCTTGCCCCCTATTTCTCTATTTCCCTTTGCTTCTTAAGATCCCTTCGCTTCGTGGGCTCTTAAACGAGTGCGGTTAGACGGGAAAAATTTAAAAAAAAATAATCTGGGCCATCCATGATGACTCCTGGACCGCCAGATGACAGTTTGAAAAATAACTATTTCTCCAACAGGGGAGTGGGATTTGATATATATATATATATATATATATATATATATATATATATATATATATATATATATATGTAGCGGACCACTTTTTTCCAAATCACATGTCAAATCTGTCCTCTTCTCATTTGCCATATTATTTTGCGGATGAGGGAGCAGATATACACCAAAAAGCTCTAATAGTCAGCTTTTGTTCCTTCCTCAACATCTTTAACGTCTTAAGCTCCACTTGCCTCCATTTTTAGCTCCCTTAAAGCTCTTCAGATTCCTAGCTGCAAGCAACCAAGCTCCAAGCTTCACTCAAGCAAGGTAACTTTGTGATCTCAATGGCTTATTGGTGTATATGTCTTAATTTAGGAAGTTTATATTTTTGATGGGTAGCATGATTAATGAGTAGCATAGTGAAGTTTATAGAAAATTGTTGAGATTACATTTGTTTTATTTGGCATGCTAATTTATATAACTCATTTTTAATTTTTATTTATTATGTTAATTAAGATGTTATAATTTTGTAATTAATTTGTATGCCGAAAAAATGTTACAATTTGATACTTAAATATAAGTTATTTCTATGTAGGTCTTGTTTTACAATGTCTAATTTTGTGTCAAGCTTGAAGAACGCCAATAGATGCTAGTGACCTTTATCTAAGGCAGACATTTCGAACATTGAAAGAAGTCAAAGAATGTTTTTGAACGTATTCGTTGGGGGTTGGTTTTGGCTTTAGAATCAAGACAACTAGAACAAACCATAATGAGGAAAATATGCTCACGGTTTTATGAGTATCATAGGAGTAGACACCCATTGCAAAAATGAAGTGGGATATGTACTGTAATATCCCACATCGGATGTGGAGTAGTATGAGATGACCCTTATAAGACCTTGCCAAGGAACTCATAAGTACCTACTTGGTTAGCCCTTTTGAAGGAGGCATTGCCCTGTGGTGGGGCTGTGGACCGGGTTATAGAGATGGTATCAGAGCCGACTCTCGAAAACTCTGGCTGGGCTATCCAGTCGGGTTGCCGATGGTTAGGGAAACGAAGGCAAGCCCAGGTATATCACACATCAAGAGGATGGTTGGGGCAACGAAGGGTGAGCCCGGTATATCCCACATTGGCTAGAGAGGAAGATTCTGGGCTATGTGTGATTGAGCCTTAGCGAGGACGCTAAGGTATAAGGAGGGGAGATTGTAATATCCCACATCGGATGTGGAGTAGTATGAGATGACCCTTATAAGACCTTGCCATGGAACTCATAAGTACCTACTTGGCTAGCCCTTTTAAAGGAGGCATTGCCTTGTGGTGGGGCCGTGGATCGGGTCATTACATGTACCCCATGACCTCTTTTGCATGCACGGATTGCAAGGTTAAGATCTTCGTGAGCCATAAACTCAAACAAGATCATTGGCTTATTACAAGCTTGGAATTGGCGCACAATCACCTGTTAGTAATGCTTTCAAAGGTGAGTCAGATGCATCAACACAAGAAGATGAGCAATGTCGCAAGGAGCCTGATTCACTTGATGAGTATCGCATGGATAGGACCTACCGATATTGTTAATCTTCTTGCTGAATAGGCTAGGGAAAATTGAAATTGAAATTGAAATTTCAATACGATAGACGTTCGTAACGCGGTCCGAACCCAAAGATGAGACGCGTTTGACATCAATGAGCCTATTGAAGCAGATGCAAATAGAGGGCCCACAGTTTACATATGAGTTTAATCTTGACGACAAGCATCGGGTTACCATAATTTTTTGGGTTGACTGGCGTTTTGGACAAACTTATCAAAATTTTAGAGATGTTGTGACTTTTGATATCACCTACCGTAATGACAAGTATTCGGTGCCTTTTGCTCCTTTCACAGGCATTAATAATCATTATCACTGCATCCTGTTTGAGTTCGCATTGTTAAGAGATGAGAGCGAAAGTTCTTTTGTATGGTACAAGATTTTGACAGGTGCGTTAACAAGTCATTAAGATTGAGGAATTTGAAGAGAGGTGGGAAAAACATGTTGAGGATTACTCATTGCAAGGTAACGTGTGGCTCTACTCGTTGTATGAACTCAAAAAAAATAAAAAAAATGGGTTGACGTTCACACTAGAAGGTATTTAGCTATAGGCATGAGAACAATGGGCAAGAGTGAATCTAAGAATGCCTTGTTCAATTGCTATGTAGGTGCACCTATAAAGAATTTGAAGAGTTTTTTCATGAATGCCCAAAAAGTGGTTGCACAGACATTCGTGAAACAAAGGGCTGCGAATTTTGCTAGATCCCATTGTCGACCATTTTGAAGTAGCTTTAATTGCCGCTGACACTAAAGGCATTCCTACATAGAGATTAGAAGATGATGAGCCAATTGAGGAAGAAGACAATGTTAACCGGCCTTTGATTCCGACTATATTGCAAATGAAAGGCCGCAAGAGATCTACAGGGATGAAGAATTCTATCGAACAAGCAACCACACCTAAGAAGCTAAGAAAGTGTGCATTGTACAACAAAATGACCAACATGACAAGAGGAATCATTGCAAGGCACTGGAAATAAGTGGAAGGGGTTTGCAAGATGAGGAAGAAGATGATGCCAAAGAAGATTAAGTGGACCTTTAGTTTATATACATTGTATTTGAATTATGGACTTTGTAATAATCTTTTTTTGTATTAATAATCAATTTACAATGTAACATTGGGTTATTCACATTTTTTTTACCATTTGAATTTTAATATACTCTTGCAGTGACCAATTTGTGGTATTTTTGGTAAGTTGTATATCAGCATGTTAACTGACCATGCTAAATTTCCTAGCTTAAAAGAAAGTTTCTGTCCCACCGTCCGCTACATTCAACAATATTTTGATATTTTGACAGAAAAAATAGCCCCAAAAAAGCATTATGTTCCACCATCAGCCACATAATGTAGCGGATAAGGGATGGAAACTTCCAACTTGAACACTTAATTTTTTTTTTGGTTCTTAGTCTCAACACTTAGAAAAAAAAAGCCCAAAAAAGCATTTTGTTCCACTGTCTACTACATAATATAGCGGATGAGGGGACACAAACTAGACACCAACACTTAGAAAAATTTTCGGGTTCTTAGTCCTAAAACTTAGACAGAATCCCAACAATGCATTATGTTCCACAGTCCGCCACATAATGTAATGGACGAGGGGACAAAAACTAGCCACTCCAACACTTAGAAAAAATTTCTGGTTCTTCTGTTCTACCATCCGCCACATTATATAGCGGACGAGGGGACATAAACTTAGCACACTGCCCTGCCGTTCGCTACATAGATAAAAAATTTAAGGGTTTTGGTCCCAACACTTGGACCAAAAAAAGAGCCCAAAGAAATCATTTCATTCCACCGTCCGCTACATAATGTAGCTGACGAGGGGACAAAGAGTTAAGAAGCTGCTTTGTCTGGCAGCGAACTAACACACAGACTCCTTTGATTACTTGGACTTCTCACCAAATCTTATGCAAGAAACACTAGTGTTTTAGAAAACTTTTTCGTCCGCTACATAATGTGGTAGATGGTAATGTAGCCCCCAAAAACTTATTTAACTCACCATCAACTTGTTTCAACCATTCTCAAAGCAACCACACACACACCACCATCATCAAGTGATACTCAACTATAATGCACCACATTCAATACTCAAACCATAAATACACGACATTTTCAAATCACATCTTACAATCAATACTAGAAAGAAGTGCTCAATAATCATATAGAATGGTACTTTATTACACCAAAAAGATACGTCAAATGTTACTCATTTGGTTTAGCCAGAAATACAATGTCCCTAACTTCTTGGGTTCTCCCAATAACTAAAAACTGTATCATGCCTAAATCTAAATGGGGTTCGGGGTGGTGGAGGAACTGGATCGAAAAAAAGAGGTATTCTAGTTGTAAGATATCTAATGAAACCGTTGTTGGAATTGAGATCTCATTCAAAGAGGTTCCTAGTTTTTAATTTGCCAAGCTATTCTATATCTATACTTTTCTGTATCGTCTTGGCTCCAATTGTGCTTCTTGAGGCTCTCAGACTGACAGATGAAGTCCATGTACATCAACACATAGACACTGCAGTACAATCCGTTAATTTGCATGGGCCTACTTTTCTTGGTCTGACTATCAAGCTTCGGTCTTGCCGATAACTTTTCCCCTCAGAGGTCCCCAAGAATGGTACAAAAGAAATTCTATGGAATAATAAAAGAAATATAAGCTATGAGATTCGAATTAAGAAATTAAATTAAGAATTTGATAAACTATATGTAAGAACCCGTTTTTATGCTAATGAAGATCATATTTGTTGGAAAATAAATTAAGGGATAAATCATTAGATAAAATCAGTTGTTAAACCATCTCTGATGGATTCAGTTGATGAATAGTATTTTCAGTTGAATGAATAGCATTTTAGTAGATGAATAGTGTTTTAAAGTGAGAAAAGAAGTGACTGAAAGATTCAGTCAAACGGAAAGTTTTTGGTTGAATGAAGAGCCTTTTTGATTAAATGGAAATGCTTCCGGTAGAATGAAAATCAAATTTGAGGAAGACAATTTCGTGACTGAAGGATTTAGTCGAATGGAACCCCTTTCAGTGGAATGGAAAAGAATGAGTGCGAAGGAGACCACTTGACGACTGAAGGATTCAGTCAAAGGAATACTCTTTCCTTCAAATGAAGGTGTTAGATTACTTTTTTTTGTAAATATTAGAAAGTTTTGGGTACATTTTGAATAAGTATCTAGAGTTAGGGGAGTGTTAGTGTAATTTTCCAACTTAAGACTTTCCTTTGAATAGCTTTCTTTTTCTTTCAAGTCCTTTTCTTTAGGTTCTCTTGCTTATCTTTCTTAAAAGTTGAGAGAGAGAGAGAGAGACATAGGGGGAGAAGGCTTAGGAGGCTCTTTAAATTATAAGGCAGCACTTTAAGGATTTCGTACCAAAGGCTTGCTTAAGGTAAGGGATTCGTACTTCTTGTTGTGGTAACAAATTGATACGTAGTATCGCTTTTCTAGTTGTTGTACGACTTTGGAGTTTTGTTCAAATTGCTTCGTAATCACCTCCATTGCTATTTGAGTTCGTAATTCATAAATTGCATATGATCATTAGAATGAAAAACCTTTTGTTAAAAAGGAGTCTTTAAGCTTTTGTAGTCACATAGTGACTACTGCAGCCACCTTAGTTGTTTTTGTAGTCACTTTACGTGACTTTTGGATAGTTCTCACAATGACGACTATTACGCTACTGGTATGCGTTTCGTACCTTCGGGTTTTGTGTTCGATTTGGGTCTATGGCCACTAATGATCATTTCATATATTTGTTTTGTCTTATTTGCATTATTGTCAATGGCTATCGCTTGTTCGTCAAGTTTTGGCTTTGTTTCGGAATATGAATTAATATATTTGCTTTCATTTGATTTTCCCTTACTGGGCTATTTCAGCTCATCCCCTATTTGTTTGCTTTGTCCCTTACCACATGTGGTAGACTTGATTAGAAGCATGGCACGTATGGGAAATTATAACTTCTATTTTGTTAGCATGTCAAAACAATGTATTCCTTTTTGAGAACTTTACCCGAATGTGGGTAGTTTGATTTGACATTAGACTTTTGTAATAGAATTTGGGGATGGATTATTCTTTTGTGATTAGATGGTTTGTAGGAGGCAAGGTTGTAATTAAGCCTCTATCTTCTGGAGATATTTTGTCGCTACTGGATTAGATGCTCTATTTATACCTTGGTGTAGTTGAGTATTTATTAGAATACATTTAATATCAGGACTTGAAAATTTTTGGTAACGGCTCCTAAAGTCGGGGGCGTTACACTATAAGGTCAAATGATATTCTCACCATAGCTCCCAAGAGTCCTTTGTAAAGTTACATAAGAGGCATCCATTGCGTATCGTAGTGGAGACTGTCGACAATTGAAATAGTAGCTGAAGGTTGATAGGAAAGCAAAAACAAGTGGTTGTGTTCTATGGTGGGTAATAGAAAGACATCTGCATCCTCCCAAGTCATCGAGTTCGTAGTATTAGTGAAAATTTTAGTGAGCGCTTGATCGGGACGATAGTTGCTCAATGTACGATTCTTTTTTCCCTTACACCATTGGTTCCAACATCCATGGAGCATCGAACTAAAAAGCGTATCGAACATAAAAACTCGAGGATACGTGTGAGGACCCTAGTTTGACCTAGCTTTAAATCTCATTATATGCTTCTAATTATGCATGCAACGTGAATATCTTTCTTGTTGAAAGATATTATATATTATTTTTTGTGGTATTCATGACCATTTAGTAGAACAAGTGTAACATTTCTGAATTTCCGGAATGTTAACACTTGCTCGATCATTCATGCTAAGACAATAACATCCTTAAAACTTAACCAAATAATGTCATCAATCCGTCACAGCAGCTAAACTATCAATTTAATCATACTCTCAGTAGACTGTCATAAATAAAACATCAAATCCAAGTTTGAAAACTTCAAATAACAATATTTTCCCACACAGGGGTTTTAATGAGCAACACTAACTTAAATCAATTATCCTCGCTCGACTCTAATCCTTATTCGGGCAACTTAATTCTTCTTATCACCTGTGGAAAGGAAGTCAAAGGAGAGTGAGCTTTCGAGAGCTCAGTAAGGTCGCTAAAAATTTTAGTAGAGGGATACGACCAATTTACAATTTAATACGATTACAATATGGAGAAGATTCAATTCAATGCCATAAACCAGATACAAATAAGAACATTTTTCAGATACAATGCAAACAATCACTTAGCAAAGCCACAAAGGCGATGCTCACTAATACTTTACACCGGCTAGTCCATTAAGGCACTAGCCCACACCAATACACCGACATAGTCCATCAAGGTACTAGCCCACACCAATACACTGGCTAGTCCATCAAGGCACTAGCCCATACCAATACCCTCCAATATACACCAACTCCTGCCAAACACACCAATGCAAATTCTCATGTCAATATACAGAATGACAACAAATCGATAAATGCAACATGTTATTAAATGCTCGATGGACAATATTTAATGAGCACCGATAAGAGTTTTAATAAATGTCTTAAGGCTCAATGAAAGGTTTATATGGCAAACAATGTGACTTTATCAAAATATCAGAATCCAAACGAACATCGATAACAAATCAGAAGAACATATGCAACAATTATGAGGAGTTTGGTTCGGAAGAAATCCCTTACATCAGTCCAATCTATGCACTACTATTCAACCTCGATCAAGAAGTTCGAATTAACCTAAATTGACAAAATACTTATTAGAAATATTCTAGTCCCATAACACTATAGATTCTATGTTTATTATTCACTCCGACACTCTTAACCTAAGCCAAAACGAAAACGGATTCCTCTGGTAGCCAAATTTAACCGATAATCCCGTACATTCTATAAGGCATTAAGACATTGTAACACCCCGATACTTTTTCGAAATTATTTAAAATTTTTAGTAGCGAATACATTTTTCTTAGTGTCGATATTTTTTTTTTTAACAACTTTTAGCGGCGATTAAATGTTTAACGATTAACGTGATTGAAATTTTAACGACTATCTTTAACGACAAAATTTTTGAAAACTATAAGTTATAATTTAATAATGAATGGTATTGATTGAGGTATTTAGTGATAATTAAAGTAAACCTATAAATTTTTGGGCTTTGGCGTGTATTTTTATCGGCGAATTATATTTTGTAACATTCGACATACTTTTAATGACAATGAGGTTTTCTTTAGTAGTGTACACTTAATAGTGACGTTTTGTCAAACGAGATAGCGTAACAAGCCGTTAATAATTTTTCTAGCGCATAATTTGTCATAAATATTCTATCATTGGACCATTTTCGCAATAGTAAGTTCGGATAAGATGAATTAGCGACAAATGAAGGGGTTGTCTAACTAGGGTTTCATATCATATATATGTATAACCTTCTTTGGTAGCCGCCCACCTCCCATTCAAGCTGTCGTACATACTAACAAGAGAGAGAGAGAGAGAGAGAGAGAGAGAGAGAGAGAGGGGGGCCTGCTAATACGGGACTTCGGCGATCGAAGCGCAAATTCTTGGTAAGTTTTCAAGCCCTTTTCCTCTAATCTAATCAAGGTTTTGTGGAAGTTGTGGAGGGAGGAGTATGTGGGTATCGTGCGCGTGGTTCTGGGTAGGGTGTCTCTCTTTATGTGTCTTATCTCTGTTTGTACACCATATTTCAGGAGATAGGGAGTCCTGTTATGGGTAAATAGCTGGGTAAAGGGAGTGTGTACTGAGTACATGTGTGTGCTGGGATCATATGTTTGTGTATACAGGCGAGAGTGCGTGAGTTGCATGCAAGTCTGTGTTCGTGTGAGCCTGTGTGTGCAAAATTGTGTGGGTTGATTTAGTTGTGTGGGGTGAGCAATTGATGGTGGATTGGAAGGCCTGTGTATGATGTTAGTTCCGTGAAAGTGGCATATGTGTCTTAGGTTCAAGAAGAATTCTAATTATAAGTGACTCACTTGTTCATAATTACTTTGCTGAAGTTTGAGGTTCTTGTTTGGACAACGATTCTTAGCGGTGGAAATTTGACGGTACAGGGCAATCTTCCGAGCGCTCATCTCTCTTGAACTAGAGTAGGAAAGCACAAGGCTAAGGGACTGTGCTGTGTGCATGAAAATGGAGAAGGAGAAGAGAGTAACAGCACTGTAGGGTTTCTAAGTGCAAACCTGAGTGAATGATTTGAAATGGTGTGAGTGAGAAGTTTGGAAAGAGAAAAAGGAACGATAGTCCCACTACCGTGAGGCAGTGGGCATTGCAGATGGTATGTATATATATTTGGCTGTGTTTTGGAGGTAACGTGTAGGTGATTTTTAGTGTTTAGTGAGTAGTGTGTGTGCATACATATATTAACTGCATGTGTACGTGCGATGAATATGCGTTTACATTGTGTGTGTGTGTGTGTGTGTGCTGTATGGGTGAAGTGGGTTTAAGCAGGAAGAAGGAAGGGAGGGAGCTGTGGTTGTTTTTACATTTTGTGTGTACTGGGTGTGTGTGTATTGTATGTGGGGCTTGTGAGAGAAGGTGGAAGTGGTGGTTGTGTAGATTTGAGTTGGGAAGTGCATGAGTGTGGTGAGATAGTGCGTTGTGTATGCTGTGCATGAGTGAATTGTGTGAGTGAAGAAGAAGAAGGTGCACAATAGCTGTTTGGAATGGGTCTGCTGGTTACAGGCCAATGAGTGGTACAAAGGGGTCCCACAGGTTAGCGTTATGTTAGTGTGTGCACGGGATAGCGTACACTAATTTTTAGCACGTGAAATTCTAGAGTATAACACCTTACACTATATTATAATTTTTGGAAAATTTTTATAATTTTCTGAAATCATATGTATTTTTATATTTTTTTATAAGCTCAGAATTTCAAAATTCTTTTCCAGCCCTTAAACCCTTAAAATGTTTTGAGAAAAATTATAACAATGTCCTTATGATATAAGTAAAACTCAGTTTGAATTTTATGATTTTTAGAGTTGATTTGCTTTAGTTTCCGTATCGCATTGTTTTTAACAAAATGAATAATTTAAAAATAGTTTTAATACCTTTTAATTTCTGATTTAAATTTTTATAATTTTTACACATATTTTGAAGCTGTTACAAAAATTATGGGACTTTGTTTGCAGTTGGAAGTAATTTTGGAAATTTATGGGTTTTTATTGCATTTAAAGAAATTGTTTTAATTAAAAAAATATTCAAAAAATTCATATTTTGACTTTTTATAATGTTTTAAGCCATAAAAGTGTTTTCTTATAATTTAATGTGTATTTGGAGTATCATTACACATTTAAAGAGTGTATAAGAATTTCGATTAGGTTAGCCCCGTGCGAGGCGCGCTTTGAGTTGAGCGATTTCGGAGTTAGAAGTGACATCGTTTGGGTAGTGCATATTAGGTTATAGTATATTAGACATAGATTATGTTCTAACAAATAAATTGTCAATCTAGGTTCATTCAGAGATTATTGATCGAGGTTTGGTAGCGCTGCTTAGCTTGGACTGAGGTAAGGATTTCTCTCTGAACCCCATTTCGTTATTCTGTTTCAAATGTTTGTAATAACATTTTTACAAAATACATTGATTGTTGATTTCTATGTTTGAAATAAAAAGCGTATGTTTTTTTTAATTGCCCATGAAACCCTGAATTGAGCCTTATAGCACTCGTTTGGAATTCTGTTTTTATCTTATCTTGGAATTCATTGTTCATTTGATATGTTTATCGATTGCTCATCGTAAAGCATTTTTCAATTCTATTTATTACTTCTCAATGTTGACATGAGTCAGTAACTTGAGAGCCATAAGGATGGTCTGTATTGTTGGCGTTATAAGGATGGTCTGTTGGATGGGTTTATGTAATATCCCGAACCTAGGGTTAGCCGGTTAATATTACTTTAGCGACAAATTCTATGAATGATATTCTTTTGAGTCCTTAGGGATGATTAGCTTGAGCAGTATTATTAGTGACAAATGAAAATACCACTATTGTAGGGGGAAGCCTAGAAAAAAAAAGAGAAAAGAAAACCAGGAGAGAAAGTCAAAAAAAAAAAAAAGAAAGAAAAGAAAGAGAACAAAAAGGGGAGAAGACGGACGAAGAGAGGGAGAGAGAGACAGGGAGGGCAGCCGGCCCTAGAATGGGCGGCGCCTCTGCCATGGCAGCCCCATCGTCGGCCGTACAAACGGTCACCGGCGATTAACTCCAGCCGCCGTTTTCACGAAAAATCATCTCCCAAAGCCTCCGCGACCACCATGTCGCAACCGACACCTGCTGCTATCACCGCGCAATAGTCGTCTCCAATCATCTCCCTCCCCAAATTTCTGGCCACATTCATTGTTGCCGGCGTCGAATACCCATAGTGCAGCCTACATCGCTGCTACCTTTTTTTGAGGCACCGCCCACCGCCACCTCCAAGCTACTGTGGAATTGCTGCCACCGTCTACTTCTCCGATGGTCGATTTCGGCAGTGCCACCACTTAGAGCATTGTCCTACTGCACAAGCAAGGGTGGCTGTGTTTACTTGATTAGGGGAGGCGGGGGAACTCACAACGGCCACCAGTAGAAAATTCGGCGACAAAAATTTTCTGTTAATTACTCGGCCAATGAAGGTGGTGTCAGGGCAGCCACTAGTCCACCACTACCAGGTTCTCGATCCAGCTGCTGCCACCGCTAATCACGGCCAAATTTGCATGTACAACCGGTGATGATCGTGGCGAGGGGACGACGACGAAACCAACCACCACACCTTCTTCTCCGTCTGTTTCACAGTCATGCCGACGGCCCAATCTTGATGTCAGTCACAGTACAATAGTGTTGGGGCTGAATTTTTGGTAAAATGGATTTTTGGTTGTGAGTTTGTGGTGTTGGTGGCTGTGTGCAGTGGTGTCGTTTAGCGGCAGTGTTAGCGGTGGTAAAATAGAATGAAGATGGTGGTTTTTGTGCACAGCTGTGGGTGTACAGCGTATGTGTTTGTCACGTGTGTGGGTATTATTGTTGTCGGATGATTGTGTATAATAGGTTGTCCGTGGTTGTGTCGTTGGCAAATAGTGATGATCATGACATTACTTACTGTATCTGGAATGGTATGGTGGTATTGTTTACGGTGGTTGTGCTGGAGTTACTATGGGGTGTATATGCCGGCGGTCGAAAGAATTTCGGATTTGTTTTGATTGATGAGGCAATCTGTCAGTTCAATTATAGAAGGGTGTGGCGTTTGTATTGGGATGGAGTAGTTGTCGGGGGAGTGGGTATGACTGTGGGGTTTTGGTATCTGGATAATTGTGTGTGTGCACCGGTGGGTGTATGTTGCGTGTAATGTGGACGGTTATGTGTAATGCGGGTGTTGGCGGTGGATGAAATAGAAAGAACCAATTGGTTGTTGTCTAATGAATGTATATAGCAGGGTAGGCATGTGGGCCACTGTTGTGTAGATGTATATTGTGTGAGGAGTACGGTTGTGTATGTTTGGAGGTGTGGGTGACTATGTGCGGGCGGGTGTATGTGGATTCTGTGTATGTAGCTGTTTGTACAGTTGTAGTGGTATATGTGCTACGTATATTTTATGTGCAAAAAGGGCGTGTGTCTGCAAAGGCTGGAAGGCATATGAGGGCGTGTCTGTAGAGGCCTATGAGTTGTGTTTATGTGCGCGTTAATGTGTGCTGAGCAGCGTGTGGGCAGCAGTTTGCAGAGAGTATGTGTTGTATGTGCATGAATCTGGACTGTGTACACACAGAGTGTGTCTGTATGTAACAGGGTACAATATCTTTGTGTGCGTAATGTGGAATGTAGTGTGGTTTTGATTTTGGTTGTGGAATCGTAAAGAAAATAGTGATGTACTGGTTGTAGGGTTGTTGAAAGGTGGCACATATAATGGTAGATTAGTTGTGGAAACTAGCAACCGATATGTTGGGTTTTGGTGGTATTGAATATGGAACGGGGTTTCGGCAGTACGAGTTCGATTTGTAGTTAACAGTTGTGGTTTATCGGTGATGCTTGCGATGGCTGGACTGGGACAGCCGTGATGGCGTGTATATGGCGGTGTGATTTGGGGTATGGTAGTGCGTATAATGTGTGTTGTGTACGGTGAGTGTACATGGTGTAGGTGTACCATGTACATGTATGTGTTTGGACAAGGAAACACATAGGCTCTGAGAATAAAAAGGGAATTGTTAGCGTGAACTCTAGGATTTGACCGGGAACATGAAGATAAAAAGAATGGTCTTGACGGTTCCGTTCGCCAGAGGTAGTAACGTGATCGTCGCTCCGGAGCTCTAGATGATATGGAAATGCGTAGCGTCAGGTAAGTGACCTTTCGATTCAACTAGTATTTTTCTATAAAATGTATATGTTTATGTATTGATAAAAAAAATGGCGTTTATCAGCATTGACCGTTTTAATCATGTTTAGTTAGTCTGACTTGATTTGCTAAACAAAGTGTTTAATGGTTTAATTCTCGTCAAAACCGGACCAACATGTAAATGATATCTTTCTTAGAAATTGTTATGGAACTCGGATTTGAAATGATTAGTGCAAGTAAGATGCCTTGGTATTTGACGTTCTTGTGAAAAATTGAAGAGCTTGAAAACTGTCAAAATGGGTGTGAGGATGGTTTGAAATTAATTGAGGAGTGATTGTGTTTACGATGAACCAAAAGGTCTTTTTGGTTTACTCGATTGCTGTGCCCTATATCCACGGGGGAAAGTTGGATTTCGGGCCCTGGTCAACGGGGCTTGTACGTTGATGCACAGTACTGTTGCTCGTGGTTCGCCCATGCGTCCACAGAATTTTATCCCGGATGGAGGAGGGATTTCGGGCCCTAGTCAGTGGGGCCTGTACGCTGACCGCAGCATATCGTTTGAGCTAATGTTGCAATCGAACTGGTTGTCATGAGTTTTGCGTTAATGATTTTATGCTTCAGTTTTTGGTTTAATGTACTCTATTTTGTTTTACCTGATGATTATCAAATCTATGATTTTTAGATATCTTAATGATGCTATAATATAAATGAGTTATTTTCTGACATGCTATGGTCCAGCTAGTTGAATCATTGGTTACTTACTGAGCACGTGGAAGCTCATCCCTTACTTATCATTTCAGGTTTGAAAGTAAGGTGATGGTGACGAGCATAGGAAGGAACAATTTGGCACTGAGCTCCGAAGTCTGTATTGGTTGAGTCGCTAAAAATTTAGATTGTTGGTTTAGTTTTAGTTGTTGATAAATTAGAGTTATGAGGAGTTGTAGCATGAGTATTGTATTCAAATAAAAATATGAAAATATAATTTAAGTTTATAGAAGTTTTAATTTCCGCTGCAGATTATATGCTGTTTTAGCGAGTAAGGCCTGGCAAAGCCCTCGGTTGGAGTCCATAGGGTTTGCGGCCGGTCACGTGCCTAGCTCGCGGGCCTGCCCGTGGGTTCGGGTCGTGACAGTTTAACTAGTACCTAGATGGACTAGTCAGTGTACATTTGCATATGTAAAGCGATCGAGCACTGCCAGGATGGCTTTGCTTCTGTACTGCTCATGTTCAATATTTCCTCTTTATGTTTTATTACACTTGAACTGTTTTGAATATTATCCATTCATGCTTTATTATGCCCAAAGTGTTCCAAATGACTATTATTTAAGGGAGTGAGTTAAATACTCATCCCTATGTTTATATCGTATTGTAGTGATTTCATCGAAAGCAAACCTCTCAAAAAGATGTTATTGGACTTAAATGTAAAATTGTTCGTTTTGTTCATCTTTGTCTAAATGCTGTATTTCAATGAAAATATTCTTTAAAAAGTTTTATATGAAAACTCGTCCGAATCGTTTTGTTATGTTTTAAATCTTTGATCGACCTTACTGAGCTCTCAAAAGCTCACTCTCCTTGACTTCCTTTCTGCAGGTAGCATTAGCCGTAGATTACCTGAGCATGGATTAGAGCCGAGCTAGCTAAGGAATTTAAATTTAAGTTTAGTATTAATAGTTAGAACCCCTGTGTGGGTAAATTAATATTATTGTTTAAATTTTCTTAGACTTAGACTTGGTATTTTAATTATGATAGTTGATTGAGAGTATAGTTTGATTGACGAATAGTTGCTCTGACAGATTGATGGTATTATTTGGTCGCGTTTAAGATTCTATTATCTTAGTGTACAGATCGATTGAGCGTTAACGTTCCGAAAAATTCCGGGATGTTACAGACATCGTAAAGATTCAAAATAAAATCTTACAAAATACTTTTATAGCTTAAAACAACATAAAAAGCTAGAATATAAATTTTCTGAATTTTTGTTGAATATTTTTTTAATTAAAAATAAAATTTTTAAATAAAAGAAAAACCCATAATAGCTATTAATATTTTTGGATTAAAACAATGACCCATAAATTTTAAAGTAGCTTTAAAATATATAAGGGTGATAAAGGAATTAAAATTAAAAATTTAAAAGTTTCAAAACTATTTTAAAATCATCCGTATAGTTTACTGAATGTGATATGGATATAGTACCAAATCAACTCTAAAAATTTCAAAACTGAAACTGAAACTTATTCTATTCATATCATAAAAACATTATAGAAAATTTCTCAAAATTTAATAGGAATTTTAGGGACTCCAAATGAATTTTGGAAAATCTAAAATTACATAAAATATTAAAAATAACAGAAAAGAAATTTTAACAGTAATTATAATATTTTTTAAGAACCATCTTGTAAAATTTCAGCATTTTTGGACAATTGGACAATATCCAACAGCCACGTTGTACAACTGTGCAAGCATAGTGTACTACCCTTATGGCACAAAACAGCAGCTTAAAGTTGTCTTCTTCTTCCTACCTCAGACCTCTGGGCGCAGGTGTTTTTTTCTTTTTCTTTTTTTCTCTAAAGAATTGAACTCACACCTACAATGCCTTTTTCACTCACTCATACACATTATTAACACCCACTATCCACATGCCTACCTACACTAATACATCCTTCACCCTTCACCCTTCACCCTTCACCCAAACATCATCTTCTCAACACCCAAGTCACAGCACAGCCGTATACCCACACATATATACACTGCTATGCACTCACATTTACACTACACATCCTCACCCAACAACACACTCATGTGCACCCTGCATCAAATATCCGTGTTCTATACTACACACATATGTAAACACACGTACTCAGCTGCTATCACAGTAGCTACCCCATGCATCCCACACACGCAACGCATGCACACAGCACACATTTGACTTTCCATCTCACACCCATATTTAGATATATGTTTACACAGCCACATATATATATACACACCTGCTACACAACACTCTTTGCACACAGAGTTATCTCCACAAGGCTGCCCCTACAAGGCTGCTTCTCTCTCTAAACTGCAGCCTCCCCATCTGCTTCTACCCCTTGTCCAAGCCATGGTGGTGCCGTAAACACATGTCCACTACAATACCCATTTCCACCTCACAAAACCACAAGCACACGCTGTACATGGGGCTGTTTCGGCAGCCCCTCTTTCTCCTCAAACCCATCCTGTACACACTACATACCCACATACACTCATACGCCCATCTTCATACACTGCATCTGCATTCACCCTTCATCCATGCATACAAACGCACGCATCCTCATAACCAACACACAGCACATACACACAGAGAACATAGTACACACTTTACGGCAGACCCATTTTCTGCCTTAGCCCATACAAATATTTTCACGTCACACTCTAAACACACAAAGACCGATTTTCAGCCTTCCCGTCGCATGCAAAGATTCCTTTTTCAGCCTCCCTGTCGCATACAAAGATTCCTCACCTCTCTCTACACACAGGGCCGGAACCAGAAAATTTTTTCAGGGGTGCAAAAATTATATTGAATTCACAAAAAATTTATTTAAATAATATTAAAAATAAAGTGCACTTAAAAAGCATACAAAAAGTATTATTAAGTTTTACGAGAGCCATTAACACACACGCATTCTGAAAAAAAATCTTTCCATTCTAAAAAAAAAAACACATGCATATTAGAATAAAATCTCAATATCTCAAGTTCTGAACACTAATTCACATAGTTATATAACTGTACATATTAATATATTATCATATTAACATATTACACTAAAATTAGCATATTAAACTAAAATTAACATGTTCACATAGAACATATTACCATATTAAACTAAAATTTATTTATTAAACTAAAATTAAAGTATTACCTCAGAGACAGAGAGTCACAACAGTTTAATGATAAGCAGTTGGAGTCACAAATGCAGGTGTTGGTCTAAACCTCCATGTGCCTGCATTTATTTGATAAAAAGAGAGAAAAAAAAAATGAGAAAATGAGAAATTAAAATATGTCAATTACCTTAATATTTCACTTTTGTTGCCAATATTATTACTAATTTTTTCCTAAATTAATACTTCTAAACATGCTTAGTTAGAGTTATTTTTTCATGTGAACTCCACTTTTGTCATCAATCACATTAATGATTATATAGTGATAATACTGAAGTCGAGGTGGTTTTAATAAGGTTTGCTGCCTAATAAGTCAAATTTATTGATGTGGTAAAGTGCTAAAAGGTTGTGAATTTATAATGTCTTGCTTACTGAAGGGGTACCGGTTAAGGGTTGTCTTATAGTTTGCATCTTATTCGGTTAATCTTAATTTTAGTTTTGATAGTTGTTTTTTCAATTTGTGCCATTAATATTATTGGAACAATAATAATCAATTAGCAATATTCATTGTCGACAACAATAATTAATTTTAGTCGGCAACAGACAGATAGTTACAAATTAATAATAAATTTATTTAATTAAGATGGTGTGATAAAATTAATCAGTTAACAATAATTTATAATAAAATTAATCAAGGCAACAGATAACAGTAATAAAGTTAACATTAAGTCATTAACTGTAAATTAACATTACCAAAGCAGTGGCACACTGGCACTCCGTCGTCAAGCACTCAAGCAGACAACAGACAATGACAGACAAGCAGTCAAGCGGTCAACAGCCCAGTGTGGCAGCGCCCAGCAGCAAATCAGCAATCGCCCATCACCGCCCATCGGTCACTCCATTGTCGGCGTCAACAGGTGGCACTACAGCAGCTCGTGGTATATTTCCGGCACAAGATTCCAATTGCCGGTGTCTTTGTTGGCCTTCTCTTCCTCCTTTTCTCTCTCTGTGTAAAGCCTTCTACTCTCCCTATCTCTCTTGCTTCTCTGTTGTAACCGAATGTCTTTCTCTCCTTTTTCTCTGTTTTCTTTCTCTATAACTCTCCTTCTCCCTTTCTAGCAAGTGTAACGTAAATTAGATATGAAATGAAAGAAAGACAAATTCTTCTCCCATGTTCACTACCAAGCGAAGAATGACGCAACGAAGCCCAGAGGAATAACTAGAGTGTTTGCTATGACCCAACAGGATGCGCAAGCTTCAGACTCAGTGGTTATGGGTACACTCTCTGTTTCTTCCATATTTGCAAAATTATTGTTAGATTCCGAGCTACACATTCCTTTGCATCACATGCTTTTATTAAATGCTTTGACAAGCATCTAGAACCATTAGATTTGCCATTGTGCATCTCTACCCCAATGGGGGACTTGGTTGTCGCGAACCAAGTGGTCAAGAACTGTCTGATAAAAATTAAGGGAAGAGAACTAGCGGCGAACCTGATTCGTTTAGATATGTTGGAGTTTGATGTCATACTAGGGATGAATTGACTGGAAACATATCATGCTTCTGTAGATTGCTTCCATAAGAGAGTGAATTTTAACATTCCAGGCCAAGACCAGTTGTTTTTCCAAGGATCTAGTATTGTACCCCCTCCACCTATGGTTTCTGCCTTACAGGCAAACAGACTCTTTAGGAAAGGTTGTCATGGGTACCTGGCATACGTTATAGATACCCAACAAAAAGAACTAAAGTTAGAAGACATTTAAGTGGTGAGAGAATTCTCAGAGGTGTTTTTTGAAGATTTGCCGAGGATGCCGCCTGATAGAGAAGTTGAATTTCAGATTGATTTGATCCCGGGGACTGCCTCTATATCTAAGGCACCGTATCGTATGTCACCCATGGAGTTGAGAGAACTTGAGACACAACTGCAAGACCTTTTAGATAAAAGGTTCATTCACCCTAGTGCATTACCCTATGGTGCACCCGTACTGTTTGTTAAGAAGAAGGATGGGACAGTGAGATTGACCTTCGTTCAAAGTATCGCCAGCTAAAAGTCAAGGCAGAGGATGTGCCCAAGACGACAGTTTGCATGAGGTATGGGCACTATGATTTTTTGGTTATTCCGTTTGGACTGACTAACGCCCCAGCGGCGTTCATGGACTTAATGAATCGAGTATTCAAACCTTTCTCCGACCAATTTGTGGTGGTGTTCATTGACGATATACTGATATCTTCTAAGATGAGGGAAGAACACGAAAAACACTTAAGAACGATATTAAAGATTCTAAGAGAAAAAAAATTGTATGCCAAACTTAAGAAATGCGAGTTTTGGTTGGATAGAGTTGCATTCTTGGGATATGTCGTGTCGGAAGAAGGAATATCGGTCGACTCTAAAAAGATAGAGGCAATGGTCGATTGGAATAGACCTATTGCAGTGACAAAATTTTGGAGCTTCTTAGGGTTAGCGGGATATTACAGAAGATTTGTGGAAGGGTTCTCATGCATAGAAACATAGCAACACCTTTGACTTGCATGACCCAAAAGGGAGTCAAGTTTGAATAGAGAAAACATTGTGGGAAGAGCTTTCAAGAGTTGAAGAGGAGGCTAGTCACAGCCCCTATACTCACACTTCGTAGTGGGATGGGGGTTCACGATCTATAGCGATGCCTCCCATAAGGGTCTAGGGTGCGTACTCATACAAAATGGAAAGGTGATTGCCTATGCCTCTAGACAGTTAAAACCCTATGAGAAGAATTATCCAACCCATGATCTAGAGCTGGCAGCGGTGGTTTTTGACTTAAAGATCTGGAGGCACTGCCTAAATGGAGAATCCTATGAGATTTTTACTGACCATAAGAGCCCAAAGTACATATTCACCCAGTAGGAACAAAGGCGATGGTTAGAACTACTGAAGGATTACAACCTCAACATCCGGTACCACCCAGGGAAGGCGAATGTAGTTGCCGATGCACTTAGTAGGAAGTCGTCTTCGTGAATGGCTACCCTAATCACAAGACAGAGGCATTTATTGGAAGATATGAGAAAATTGGACTTAGATGTCAGGATTCGAGGCTCAGACAAGGATAGTTCACTAAGCAACCTAGTGGTGCGACCTACTTTAATTGATAGAAGGGTTAAATACACGTAAGTACCCTAGAACTACCACAAAGTCTCACTTAAGGGTCCCAAAGTTTAATTTTTACACATAAGGGCCTGTAACTCTAAATTTGCAATAAGTAAGTACATCCGTCCACTTTCCTAACGATCCAGACTTTTCCGTCAGGGGCAATTTTGTCAACCCACTTTAGCTTTTTCAAACCCAACAATTAGTACCTCTTCGCCGCCGTCCACTCCTCTCCCTCCCCCTATTCCTCCTCCTCTGCTAATTTCACATACCACGTTCAACCACAGACAATGACACTCTTCGACAGCATACTCAAGCGACAACGCTGACAACTATATCCTGCAAACCATGTCGGCAACTGCCCCTGTCGCTGCCATCCACGATTAACACTGCCTGCGACCACGACGTTAACTGTCCCTGCCACCGGTGGCCATCACCACGATCCACCATACTGGCCTCCACCTCCGCAAGAAAGACCCCCCCTATTTCCACACTTTCGCCCACCAGCAGCGGCCCCTGTTACTGCTCTCCCTTTTACCCCGACCCACCCGCTGGCAACCACGTCCCCACGAATCCACAATCACAGCGGTACATCCACGGTTGCTGACCACCACCAATTCTGCGAACCCAATGGCCACCGGCGACATCATCTAAAGAATTAAATCAGATCTGCCACCCAAGACCACCCACAACCACATCGGGAAACCCATGACCACCAATTGCCATAGAACCGCCACAGATGGTGATTACCAAATGGCTGTCGCCGTAACATCCTCTGGCAACGACCATCCACTGCTCGAAACCTCATCGAAACCGGACACCTCATCCCTCCCCAGCGTCCTCGCTGACCACCTCTTGCTAGTTGACTCTGAATTCAAACTAGGACCCATCATCAACATTGCGACCTCCAAGAACCTCGAGATCGCAGCTCATCTCCCACGGCTACCCCCACGGCGAGGCCAATCCCGCTGCCAGTTCTGAGAATTAGTTTTAAGGTTCTAAAAATTAATGGATTAGGGTTCCAAAAATCAAGGGATTTTACAATAAAAAATCAAATATGACTTCCCAAAAATGCCCCTAATAGAAAGGCCTGGATCGTTAAGAATGTGGACGGATGTACTTACTTATTGTAAATTTGGAGTTACAGGCCCTTATGTGTAAAAATTAAACTTTGGGACCCTTAAGTGAGACTTTGTGGTAGTTCCAGGGTACCTACATGTATTTAACCCTTGATAGAATTAAGACAGCACAGGAGATCGATGAACATCTACTTAAGATAATAGAAGAAGTAAAGAAAGGAGACAAATCTGAGTACAAGTTGCAAGATGGAATACTTCATTTTGGCAATAGAATTTGCGTGCCGGCTAACCCTAGTTTAAAAAGGAAAATCTTAGAAGAAGCTCACATATCAGGTTACTCGATTCATCCTAGAGGCACAAAAATGTACAGGGATCTTCGAGAGATTTTTTGGTGGGGAAACATGAAGAGAGATTACAAAGTTTGTATCTATATGCCTAGTGTGTCAGTAAGTGAATGTGGAACACCAAAGACCCACTGGACCATTACAGCCATTACCGATGCCGGAATGGAAGTGGGAACACATAACTATGGATTTTATCTCTGGATTGCCAAAGACTCGTTCTGGACATGATTGTAGTTATGGTTCTGGACATAACTATGGGTAATAGTAGACAGATTGATGAAGTGTGCACACTTCTTGCCTGTCTGGATGACCTATTCGATGGACAAGTTGGCCAAGGAGATAGTGTGTTTACATGGCATTCCAGTCTCAATTGTTTCGGATAGAGACCCTCATTTTGTATCTAAATTATAAGGAAACTTACAACATGCATTCAGTACTAGGCTACGGTACAGCACGACCTTCCATCCCTAGACGGATAGCCAGTCGGAAAGGACTATCCAAACATTAGAAGACCTATTGAGGGCTTGCGTGCTAGATTTCATGGGTAGTTACGATGACCATTTGCCATTGATCGAATTTTCTTACAACAACAGTTACCAGAGTAGCATTGGGATGACACCTTTTGAAGCCTTATACAGTAGGAAGGGCAGATCGCCACTGTGTTGGGACGAGGTAGGGGAAAGGAAATTGTTGGGAACTAGTGCAATTGACTTTGGAAAAGGTCAGAATTATTAAAGAAAAGTTACGTGGTGCTCAAACCAGACAGAAAAGTTATGCAAACATACGCAGACTGGAGTTGGAATTTTAAGTGGGCGACCGAGTGTTCTTAAGGGTGTCACTGACGAAAGGAGTACTACAATTTGGAAAGAAAGGAAAGCTAAGCCCTAGGTATGTGGGACCTTTTCAGATACTCAATAGAATTAGTTCTTTAGCCTATCGGGTTGCATTGCCGCCGGAATTAGCTAGCGTCCATAATGTGTTTCACGTGTCCGTGCTAAGGAAGTACATCCTGGACCCTACTCAGGTATTACAACTGGAGCCCTTATAGATCAGAGAAGACTACACCTATATCGGACAACCGGTTCAAATTTTGGATTACAAGGAATAGACACTTCGAACTAAGAAAATTTCCTTAGTAAAGGTCTTGTGGATGTAATACCCCAAAATTTTCTTCTCTTGAGTTAAGTTAAAAAAAAGGTTTCTAAAGTTTTCAGTCGATGAACAGTAACTTTCAGTCGAATGAATAGTACTTTCGGTCGAATTAAGACTATTTTCGGTTGAATTAAAAGTGTTTTGAGTAAAAGTGCTTTTGGTCGAATTAAAACTATTTTTGGTCAAATTAGAAGTTTTTTGAGTAAAAGTGTTTTCGGTCAAATTAAAACTATTTTCGGTCGAATTAAAGGTGTTTTCGGTCAAATTAATCTGCTTTACTTTGAATGAAAACTTGTGTTGATTTAAGCAGGAATGGGGACTGAAGTTTTCGATCGAATGGAAATATTTTTCGGTAAAAGGAATAGTTTTTGGTCGAATGAAAATTATGTTTGCTTCGAATGAATAGTGTAATTTTACCTTCATATAAATAGCCTCTTTATTTCCTTTTTTACCCTTTTATTCTCGGTTCCTTGCTCCCTTGCGGTGGAGAGAGAGAGAGAGAATAAAAGGCGTGGAAAGCTCCTTTGGCGCTGGAGTGGTGCTTTGAGGTTTTTCTTTGTTCAAAAAGCTTATTGAGGTAAGGGTTTATACGTTTTTTCTGTGGGAAAGGTATCTTTCAAAATCCGAAGGTTTACGCTTCGTCAATTTTTGTTCATCTATATTTGTTTGCATTCGATTTGTCCCACTTTTGTGTTCGTTGAGAATATTGTTTACCCTTTTCGTTTGTGCCCTGATGATCACCTTTTTGAATTCGTACATTTGTGACCGTCAATTTAAGATTGACATTGACTATGTTGAACAACTCTAAAACATAGAGAGGGTCCTTTGGACACATGTTTGTTATACTAGAGAGCCGAAGCCTCCTAGTACGCTCTAGAGGGGCTGGGTAAATGGCTGTGAGAATGGGAATTGTCGTGAGTACCCATGGCTGCCGTCAATCGGCCTTTGCGGCACCTCCAAGATTCGGACGAGAGGGGCTACCGGGGGGGGGGGGGTTTGGAATTGCGTGTAATTTTGCTAGTTGTGTGAGTGTTTGAGTTGTAGGTGTGTGTAGTGAAGGGCTGAAATTTCAGCCTTGACAGATAGTGTGTGTTTTGCTTGTGTTAGTATGTGTTACAGCAGTGTGTGTATATTTGTTAAAAGAGGGTGTTTTATGTGTAGCAATTACAGTTAGTGAATTGGTTGGTTTGCTTGGCCTGTTACCTTCCATTTTCATGCTTGTCTGTGCGGTCTAAATTGTAGCAGATCAGAAGAAGGCAGCTCGTGGTTCTGTGAGGTGCAAAGGTTCATAGAAGTTGCCAAGCTTAAAAAGGCCGGGGGGCTCCACTAGTAGTGCTCTGGCACGAGGGCCCCTCACAGCGGGATGGGCTCGTTACCATAAAGCCATCGCCGTCTTCATTCTAGGGGGCTCCACTCGTAGTGCTCCGGCATGAGGACCCTTCACAGCGGGATGGGCTCGTTATCACTAAGCCATCGCCGTCTTCATTTCGGGGAGCTCCATTCGTTGTGCTCTGGCACGAGGACCCTTCGCAGTAAGATAGGCTCGTTATCACAAAGCTATCACTCCTGGGGTGACTTGCATGACACTAGGCACTGAGCTCCGACCATGTCCACCCACGTTACTGGTGATCATCGGCGCCCCCAAGACGATGACCCTGGGTCACTTCGAGATTGGAATAGGTCTTTGGAGGGCATCATGCCTAGTACATCTGGCAGTTTGTCACAGGGGAAATCCTCGTCACTGTCAGGTTCTCTATGCGTCTCTCGACGCACCTTGTGGGATTCATAAAGGGCTTGGACTAGTGGCTTGGGCAACGGGCTTACACTAATCATGTTGTTATGGTGTATTCAGTCTTCTTAGACAGGTAGAGCAACGCTATGTGGGGCAAGGCAGTGTGAATTTGGGAACTTGCAGTCCGACGGAGAATCGGTATTTGTGGACCCCCTGATGACGTCACTCCCGGGGAGCGACACGTGTATGTTGATGACACACTGATGACACAGGTACACTTTTCCCTATAAATAGGGGACTTGGATTCATTTTCAAGAGGGGATTCTCTCATTTTATATTTTCACTTTCTCCTTCTAAAACTCATTCTCTCTGGAATTCTAGAGAGAGAAACACATTTGGACCTCTGATATTCAACTCCTGACTCGGACTCTAGCTTGGACTGTCGACTGCCGACCTTGTTCGTCTCTGCAGCACTGCCAACCCTCGTGGCCTATCTGGGGAGGCTTGCACTCTGCCCTTACTCCACCCTCACTGTCTCTCACTTTGCATACTTGGAAGTTAACTCGGACTGCAGCCTTTGTGGCACCTCCACATAGGTACAAATCCACTTTCCTTGGCATCAGTGATTTCGTAGTTGAGAAGGTCTGGAAGCGAGGAGTTCATCGGCTATAAAGCCAAACAGGTAAGGATAGTGTGGTTCCGTTATGGTGTTTGTTGTTTTGCTTGGCATACCATGTTGATGATGCTTGTCTTGAACTCCGATATTTATGTTAGAATATCAGTTGATCTTGTGAACCAGTACTTCTTTTTTACTTGTGCTATTGAGGACTTAAGGTAGAATGAATTCCCTTAGTCCTCCTGGTAATGAGCCTGAAAGTGTTGTTGAGGCCTTATGATCGAAGATACTCTTTAAGTCCGCTCTTTGATGAAAATTGTTCCCTAATCTGGACAAGACTGAGATGAACGGGGTTAAAGAGGATGAAGCGCGCTAGAGTCTGTCATGTCGAGTCAAGCATGTATTTCAATTGATTTTATTTGATGTTGCTGAATTTATTATCTCGTTATTCTCATGATGTTTATGCTTTAGTGTAATGCCCCAAAATTAATTAAAATTCACAGAGCGTTAACGATCATATAATCGAAATTTCGAGTAAACCTTACAATATCAAAAGTCTCCCAAACGAAATTAGAAAACCTTAAAATATCATAAATTTCCCAAACTGTCAATCAGAGCATGCACTAGTAACTCCCAAGAGCATATCAATAACTGTCATAGGGCCCAAAACTTTAAACAATCCAAAAAAATTATCTCCAACACGGAGTTTCAAAACAAAACATAAACAATACCAACTTGTCTTAATTAAATACACTTAAATGTCAATACCAACTCTGATATAAGGCAGCTAACTTGGTCACATAGCTAGCCCTTCAAATCCAAAATCCCACTTACTAATCACCTGAAAGCAAAAACAATAAGGGAATGAGCCAAATGCCCAGTAAGGTCGCTCAAAGGATCAATCAATCGGAAACAAAAACATCTGAGAAACAAAATTTCAGAAGTACAAATTTTTTCCAATGGAACGGATAATCAAACCAGATTTTGAATGTCAAAACATTTTTGAATACAAAGTCAGACATGAAAGTTTCAACAGAACGGACACCAAGTCAAATTTCAAATGTCAAATCATATCCGAAAGACAATATTTCAAAGGCACACCAGTTTCGACTGAATAGAGGTCAGACTAAATATTTAATGTCAAAATATATTTGAGTACGGAGACAGACACTATCAGATCAAATATCGAATATCAAAATATATCTGAATACGAAAACAGACACTGTCGGACCAAATGTCAAATGTCCAAATATATCTGAGTACGGATACAGACATTATTAGACCAAATGTCAAAATATATCTGAGTACGGAGACATACATTATCGGACCAAATATCAAATGTCAAAATATATCTGAGTACAGAGACAGACATTACAGAGCCATTCAGAAAGTGGTCACATATGTCATTCCTGACATATGAGGCTGGTCCAGAAAGTAAGATCGCGATCTTTATCTTAACTCCCCTGATGTTTCAATCCACGTGGGTAAGTCGGAAATAAGTCACATATACTGTGACATGGCTCTTAAAGTCATCAAAACAAAATCTAAAAATAACTGTTTACAAATATCGGACAAATCAAACCATATTCAAAGGTTTCAAAATCACATTATCAAATAACGAACTCGTCAAACAATAAGTGGAGTTCACGAAATAATGACGATCATAAATCACTGAAACGACGATATCAATATGTCAATATTTTGAGATCAAACAAATTCGACGGAATTTGATTTTTTCACAAATCATAGAATTGACAACAAGTCATTCTTAACAAAGTTCAAAACAAAAAGGAGAGGAAGAATCACTTCTCCCCATTTGAAAAAGTTCGAATTTCAAAAGAATCTAAAGACTTACATGAGCGATTGGTCCATCGCTAATTCAAATTTTGAAAGTAAACCCTTACCTTAATCAAGCCTTTAAGAATGAAAACCATCAAGCACCACTTTAGAACTCAAGAGCTTCCCAAGCCTTCTCTTTCTCTCTTTCCACAACAAGGGTAAAGGGAACAAACTTCCCAAGCCTTTTCAAAGCCACAAATTCTTAAGCTCTTCCTTAGAGCTTCCAAACTTTCAAGCCTTCTTCTCTATCTCCCTTTCTCCCTCTCTCTCGTGCAAAGGAGGAGAAAAGAAACAGAGGACCCCAAAAAGGCTAGGAATGAAATAAAACACTCTTTATATGGAAGTGAAAAATTACACTATTCATTCAAAACAAAACAAGTTTGAGTCGACTAAATGCTTCAGCTGTTTCTTCTCTCAATTAAAACACTTTTCATTCGACTAAAACACATTTTAAGTCGACCGAAAACACTTTTAAGTCGACCGAAAATACCTTTAATTCGACCAAAAACACTTTTAAGTTGACCGAAAATACTTTTAATTTGACCCAAAAAAACTTTGAGTCGACTGAAAATAGTTTTGAGTCGACTGAAAGTACTATTCATTCGACTAAAAGTACTGTTCATTCGACTAAAAGTTATTGTTCATCGACTAAAAATTTCAAAAAAACTTTTTAATCGACTAAAAACCTTTTAGTCGACTGAAAACTTCAGAAATTCCAAAACACCATTTCCCTTCATCTTGATTCGAATGAAACCACTTTCATTCGACCAAAAATTTCAGAAATAATCTCAATTCATTTTCTTAATTTTAACAAAAGACCATAGATTTATTTATTCAAAAATACTAATTTTGCCCAAGGAAAAAGAAAATTTTCGGGGTATTACATTTAGTGTCTCTTTTGCATTGCACTTGCATAGTCCATGAGTCTGTCCAAGTGGAAATGATGATGTTCAGTTGGGCTTGAGCCACTCAGGCTTGAGCCACTCAGTATGAATAAAGGTGATGCAGCAAGAGGATTGTAAATGTTCATTTTTGGCATTCTTAAATCCTTTGCCTTCATTGAAAATTTATGATCGATTCTCCCATAAGTTCGAGAGGGTTGTACGTTATACTCCTCATATTATCCTTACTGGGCAATTTGTGCTCATTCCTTACCTGATGTGTTTTTCAGGTACAAGGTTTGAACAAGGTGAGACCTCGGGGAAAGGTAAAGAAAAACTATGCTGAGGTCCTGTGAGGATATATATATATATCACCACGCACTTGTAAAATTTGGTGACATATTAAGTTGTGTTATGTTATGCAGTTTTCGCTACGACACGATGTGTACTATCTAGGAAAATTTTTGTAAGGACATGTTGTAATGTTTTCTTCTCTATCTTAAGGTTGTAGTTGCTCTGTGTTATATTTAAGGCGGTAACATTGACAGGATTGACATCTCAGCTCCGGTGACATCACTTGGGCTGGGGGTGTCACAATAATAAATTCAGCAACATCAAATAAAATCAATTGAAATACATGCTTGACTCGACACGACACGACACGACACGACACGACACGACACGACAGACTCTAGCGCGCTTCATCCTCTTTTTTTTTTTGGTTACTCACTTTTTTACTAACCGCCAGTTACTTCCCTTCACTGGCCCTCCATTTAATGATGCCCCTTCATACATAGTGTTCATCTCAATCTTGTCCAGATTAGAGAACGGTTTTCATCAATGAGCGAACTTAGAGAGTATCTTCGATCATAAGTCCTCAACAACGCTTTCAGGCTCATTGTCGGGCGGACTAAGGGGATTCATTATACCTTAAGTCCTCAACAGCACAAGTCAACAAGAAGTACCGGTTCATAAACTCAACCAATATTCCAAAATAAATATATGATTTCTACGCGAGCATCATCAACATGGTATACCAAGCAAAACAACAGATATCATATCAGAACCGCACTATCCTTACCTGTTTGGCTTTATAGCCGATGAACTCCTCCCTTCCGGACCTTCTCAGATACGGAATCACCTATCAAATAAAATCTTTCTTGTTAGACAACCCTAAAATACAAACACACACCAACCTTACCTCCCCCTTACCTTCTTACCACTTATTTGTTTCCAACTTATTACGGCTATTTCAATAAGCGGATTTGCCCTAGCCCAAAAGGTGCATCAACTGTACTATCGTCCTTCTTGTACCTACCTGAATTCCATTCCTCATTCCTTATAATTCTTACTACTTAACCATGAGTTTTCGCAAGACTTGCCACCGGGTGTAGAAAATTACCAAAATACCCCTGGCCGTAGGTAAAATTACCTAAGCACTCCTTGCCGACTTCTGCACCAATAAACACTCTCAGTTGACTCAAAATACCTTTTTAAAATAATGTAAACTGAGTTTTATACTAAAAAGTTATTTGATAAATTTTTTGCTCGGAACCCCACCCGGGTAACCAAACCGAGTGTTGGGGAACTAATTTTTTTTTAAAAAATACGAATCAGAGTCCAAATGTAATGAAAATTTTGACTCTGAAGTGTCTCAGCTGCATGAAGTCTCTGTAAAATTTTCAGATTAAAATACATTTATTTGGTATTTTTAAAATTTTAAAATTTTAAAATTCTATTTTAAAGATAATATATATTTAACATTGTTCAAAAACTCAGAAAAATCCCAAACTTTTACAGTATGTAGATATTTTAAAAATAATATGAGTTTTTCTTTTGTGTTTGGCCAAAATCCTAAAACCATGTTTCAAAAATAAAGTTTTAAATCAATTAGAGGCTAACACTTTTAGCTACATTTATAGTCACTACTCATCACTTTTGGATCAAATTTATACTTTTTCATCTCTTTCCACACTTCAAGTTGCATTCTTCAGATTTGCATGCCTAGAAATATTTTCCCTTCTTCACTTATATATGCATTTCATGCTAACTTATCTCATTACCTATTTAATTCCACCCCAAATTCAATTTAAACCAATTTGATCTCACTTCATTTCCACCTATCTAACTCCATAACTTCATTTAACATGAAATCATAAAATAACATAATCAATTCAGCCCTAATCTCCATCAAGAACACATACCAAAACACCAAGAACACGCACAAACAAAGCTGATTTTTACCTCACTTTGAAGACCTGTAATTACTTCGTTTCTTGGCGTGAATACCGTCAGTTTGTTGCAATCTCTTCCTTTCTTTCCCTTCTACAACTTCTTTGTTTGGCTTTTCATGAGATGCTTTCTGGAGTTTTCTCAAATTCCCTCTCAATCAACCACTTGGCACACTGCAGGTTGGTTTTTTCCTAACTTCGGCAGTCCCTAACTTCCTCCATTTATCTTCAAATCAATCTATGTTTCTTGATTTTTCTTTCTCTCTCTTTTCTCTACAACTTCTCAGTTAAAGTCATCCCATGATTCCTTCTGAATTTTTTGTGATTGACCCTCCAATAGTTGTCCAGGGTAAGCATTTCCCCATGCTACCTTTCCCTCCACTTATCTCTTCATGCTTACACTCCACCTCTTGAAAATGAGTGGTGTCATTCCCATTTTGTTCGTGGCTGTCTTTGACAGCCACGAAATCAGACCACCTTTTTTAAAGTAATTTTTTTATTTAATTATCAACAACAAGGGTATTACAAATTCCAACGGATTTTTCATCGCTAATTCTATTTTTTGTATTTTAATTTAATTATTTTGAAAATAATTTATTGCGTAAAATATTTAGGGACGGAAAAGTGCGTTGCCAAAATTTTTTACGACAGATTATCCGTCGCTAAAATTGTTCCTGATTTAGCAACAAAATTCTCGTCGCTAAAAATATGTCGCTTTATATTTCAGCGATGGAATTTCTGTCGCTAAAGAATCCCTTATTCTACTAAAAGTCAAAATATTTTTTTTATTTTTTTAATACTCAAGCCTGTAATTACAAATTCTCAACAACACAATCTCAATCCAGCAAATAATTCTCAATGCACACTAAGGTTAAATAATTGTTAATCCATCAGCAATTATTTAACCGTAAGACAGACACAACACATATGTATAAAGAATGAATTATACATCAATTGAAAAATAAAATGTATACAATGTTCAGGAGGGCACGGGAGCGGGGGGACAATATAGTAGGGGAGAGGAGTACAAGTCGGGGGGGGGGGGGGGGCGCATGGGAGTGGGATACAAACAACTAAGAGGCTAGGGAAGGGCTGATCAGGAGTTGGCGAGTCTTGGATTTGGAGCCTATTGATTGTCCTTATCCACGGGTGCACTTGGAGGTGGATCCAGCTCGGCACGTCCAGCAGCATTGCCCTGCACATAAAGGCATAGATGCATTAATCTTGATAGCAATCATATAAAGTGTTTACTCAACATTTATAGTGGTTATACCTAATTATTCACCACGATCATCCTATACACCTCCGTTTATTCACCACGATCATCCTATACACCTCCGTAGCAATGCGACAGATCTTGTTCACTTGTGACGACGGTCACCCCATGGTCGCTGTCTACATCTGTGGAGGGGTAGCGGGGGGTGGGAAAACTCCTATCAAGACACGTGCAATCGTACCGAGGAGGCCATGTACGTGGCCTTCTGACTATTGATGACCCCAATGTATCCAGCCATCGCTTCAATCCCCCAGTACTCATGCCCGTACTCATGGACGCTGATGGCTATCCGAACTGCTACCCATACGCCCCGACGACCTGTTCATACGAGGCTTGCAAAACAGTGATTTGACATTCAAAACATTAAGGCTTGTCATCAACAAGGCAACAATTTAACAAACTAAATAAAATAGATCGTAAGTTATATCAGTCTACCAGGAAATATCTGAAACAATGTCCCTAGCCTGGTGTTGATCATCCTTATCCTTCTTCCTCACTTGCGTCTCAGTGTACGTCAGAGCACAGATCTCATCCGGCGCCAGGTTCGGGAGCTTAATCGCATTCTTTTGTCGGAGGATATCGTGAGCCACCGACCCCCTCTTAAATCAATTTTGAATTATGTACAGTAATTATCTTAAGTCAGAACTTACTTAAGGAATGTTGAAACTTCGTCACAATTTAGAAGGGCATATATTGTTTCAGCAATGTACTCTATATCAGTTAGCCATTGAGTTTAGGTTCGTCCGAACGGACTACCTGATTGCTTGAATATTGACAATTGCCCTTCCAAATGTGTGCTGGCTCCGGGAACATTTTGACCTAGTTGATTTAACCTTGATCAACATCAGGCCCAAAATATTGGCTACAAAAGTTTACAAGCTCTTTCATTACGTAAGCCTCATCAATCAAGCCCTCAACACGAGCTTTATTACGGACTTTCTGTTGACTTATTGATTTTGATGATTCTAAATTGATTATTTCTAACATTAAACTGACAACATTATTAAGATAAACATTTCAGGATTTATCCTAATCAAACGAATACAAAGATCTTGCCTTGGACAAAGCTTGGACTTGAACTCGAACCACATTGAAGATGTAGTGACTGAAGCATTTTTTTATTGGTTCTAAGTCCTTAAAAGATCTCCCAAAAATACAAGTAAAGAACCAAAATCTAAAAGTTTCATTCGAAGGCAACCTATTTCCTTTTGACTTAATTGTGTAGTTTTTCTTATCTTGGCCTAAAAACATTTTTCAGTCGAAGCTAAACCATTTCAGTCGAAGTTAAACCTTTTCGGTTGAAGCAAGAGTTTTCAGTTGAAGCTAAACCTTTTCGGTCGAAGCTAAACCTTATTAGTCGAAACTAAACCTTTTTTGGTCGAAGCTAACCTTTTTCGGTTGAAGCTAAACTTTTTGATTGAAGTCAAACTTTTCGGTCGAAGTCGAAGTTTTCCGTCGAAGTCAAACTTTTCGGTCGAAGTCGAAGTTTTCCGTCGAAGCCAAAGTTTTCAGTCGAAGGAAATGCAATTATCATTCGACTCAATTCTTCAGTGCCTTTATCATCTCTTCTCTCTGACTTTTCATTTGTCGGATTTCTCAGAGATATACTTTCATTCAAATCAAACTTATGTTTCATTCGAATAATCTTTTAGGCTTTTCCTTCGTAACGGTTCCTTTTCCTCTTTACTATAAAAAGGGATCCTTGAGAGCATTTAAAAAACTTCTTGTCAATCTCATAAAAATCTTACTTACTCCTCTCAAAATACTGTCTTATCTTATTCTTACACATTCTTCTCTTCTCTATTTGAGTGAGTTCATCTTTGAGAAAGTATATTGTAATCTTCTTAGTTTTGGTTCTTGAAAGAATATTGATCTTCCTACCTAAGAAGGCTTAGTCTTAGATTATTCATTGTAACATCTACTCAAGAAGGAGTTTATCTGTTGTATTACATTGTACATTTCTTTTCAATTGTAATTTTTTGGTAACGTTGGAGGGGTTTCAGAAATTGTACTGTGGTTTGAGCTAGCACCCAAAGTTAGTTAGTTAGTGGAAGGCTAGAGTAGGTCTCCCTTATGTGGAGTGCTCGGGGACTGGAAGTAGGCTGGTGGGCCGAACCAGTATAAATCTTTGTGTTGCTTTATAATTGTTAATTCAGTTATTGTTTTGTAAATTCAGTTTTTTTAAATTTCTGCTCTAAGTTGTAAATACTTATTCACCCCCCCTAGGTGTGTTTAAGGACCTACAAGTGGTATCAGATCAGAGCCGTGTGCTCTTGTATTTTATCTGTGATTTAACAATCAAGAGCTAAAGATTGCATTATGGAAGAAGGTTCAGCAACCACCAGGCCACCATTGTTGAAGAACGATAATTATAGCTACTTGAAGAATCAGATGAGGAACTTTCTATGGAAGGATGCTCATGTGTGGTATGTTGTAAGGAATGACCCCATAATTCCCATGAAGGATGGACCAGACAGAACCAAAATTCCCAAAAGATTTCTCAAAATGGATGCTCGAAGCACACCTTTTTTCCATGAATGACAAAGCAAAGAACATCATTAGCTGTGGCCTCGACATGAATGGTACAATCGTGTCTCAGCATGTGAGACAGCCAAAGAAATATGGAGGCTACTGAAAGTCACTCACGAAGGTACACATCAGGTAAAAGAGACCAAGATTAACATGTTGCTTCAACAGTATGAAGCCTTCAAGATGAAGGAGCATGAGTCCATAAATGAGATGTACTCCAGGTTTACACTCATTATAAATGGACTGAAGCTTTTAGGTAAAAACTACCCAGAAGAGGAAGTTGTTAGAAAAGTTCTCAGATCTCTTCCAAAGAGGTGGGAAGCAAAACTCACAGCCATCCAAGAAGCCAAAGATTTGAATGTGCTGAAATTGGAAGAATTGGTGGGTTCCTTGATGACTCATGAAATCACGATGAAGATTCATGACGAAGAGGAAACCATCTCTAAGAAGAAGAACTTGGCTCTCAAAGCTGAGGCTTCTCATGAACCTGCAGAGAGTTGTGATGATTCAGACCCTGAAATGGCACTCATCACTCGAAGGTTCAAGAAATTTATTACAAGCAAGCGAGATGGCAAGATCAGGAAAAATCAAACAAACCAATCACATCAAACAAATAATGGTGATTGGAATACAAGAGAAAATTCTAATGCCTGCTATGAATGCGGTAGATTTGGGCATATCAAAAAGTACTGCCCATAGCTCAAAAACAAGTCAGCAAGCAGTAATGGACGAGATATCAAGGAAAAAAATATTCAAACCCAGAAAAGCTTTGCTGACTTGGGATGATTTCGACAAGAGTGATAAAGAAACAAGCGAAGATGATGACGTAGCTCAGCTGTGTTTTATGGCCAAGGATGATCACTCTGACGAGGTAATCTTTGTCGAAAATCTTGATTATAATAAGCTTAAGTTAGCTTTTCTCGAACTCAGTCAAAGCCATGAAAAGTTAAAAGTCAAAAATACTGATCTTAAAAGAAAGGCACTCTCCATGATAAACATTGTTGAAGAGCTGAAAGGAGAAAATGAAGAGCTAGATGAAAAGGTTGAGTTTTATATTTTTGAAAATGCTTCTTTAAAAGATGATCTGATTGCTTCGGAGAAGGAAAATTCCGATTTATCTTTCGAAATCCAATCTCTCAGAAGTGTAAAAATTCCTATAGAATACGAGTCTTTAAAATCTCAATTGAAGAAAATTTCTACACAAAAAGGGGATTTAGAGAAGGAGATCGAAGATCTGAACTTCACGCTTTCAAAATTTACACAAGGAAGAGAGAATCTGGATGTACTTTTGGGGAGTCAAAGATGTATTTTTCAAAAAAGTGGAATCGGTTATGATCCTTCAAGGAAGCAAAAAGATTATAAAAATTTCTTTAACAAAAATCTAGGTTCGTGCTCTCCATTTACACTTTGGACAGTGTGTAACAAGAAGGGTCACTTGGTTAAAAACTGCCCTCTGAAAGCTGTTAAAAATCGGGTTTTTTCCTCTGAAAATAAAAATAAAACAAAGCAAGTTTGGGTGCCAAAATCTTGTCTATCTAATCTTCCAGGACTCAAGAAAATTTTGGTACCTAAAGGAATGAAACCAGAATATGTTATAGGTATGCTTGAAAGCAAAGGTGGATTCAAACAAATGGATCCTCGACAGCGGATGTTCAATGCATATGACTGGTGATCGTTCACTATTTTCACACATCACTCCAAAGGATGGAGGTCTTGTTACGTTTGGAGACAACTCATATGGAAAGATTATTGGTAAAGGTAAAATTGGTATTAATTCAATTTATATTGATAATGTGTCTTTAGTTGACGGGTTCTGGCCATCTGCACAGAAAAGAAAACTCATGAGCAATGCTATTTTGAGCACAAAAAGGTATAAATCTTTTTCAAATTCACCAATTTGAGCACAAAAAGATTCACACATCACTCCAAAGGATGGCCAGAACCATTATTCATGAAAATTCTTTACCAAAATATTTTTGGGCTGAATCCATTAGCACTTCCTGTTACGTGTTGAATGGAGTTCTCATTAGACCAATCCTTGATAAAAATCCTCATGAACTTTTTTCAAATCGAAAACCAAAAATTGATTATTTTAAGGTTTTCGGTTGTAAATGTTTTATTTTGAACAATCGTGAGAACTTGGGTAAGTTTGATGTGAAATCTGACGAGGGAATATTTATTGGTTATTCGCATAAAAGTAGAGCATATATGATTTATAACTGTAGAACACTTGTTGTTGAGGTATCTATGCATATTGTATTTGAAGAATCTAACATTGAAAATCTCAGAAAGCATGTAGGTGACGATTGTGATGAACTCTCCCTGGACTTAAATGACAAACTAAAGGTTTCTTCAAATGAGGGAGAGTGTTCAACATCATCTCACAAAGACATATCAAGACTCAACCTCTACCCAAAAGTTGGAGATATTCCTCTAGTCATCCATTAGAGCAAGTCATTGGTAATGTTGAGCGTAGAGTGACAACACAGTCTACGGTAAATCTTTTCAGTGCGGATTTTGCTTTTCTTTCTAAAATAGAACCTAAAAATATTTCAGAGGCTCTAAAAGATGCTGAGTGGATCCTTGCCATGCAAGACGAGCTAAATCAATTTGAAAGCGATGTTTGGTCACTAGTTTCGCCTCCTGTTCAACAAAAGGTCATTGGAACAAAGTGGGTTTTTCGAAACAAACTTGATGAAGATGGCCATATTGTTCTTAACAAGGCTAGACTAGTTGCTCAAGGATATAATCAAGTCGAAGGGGTTGATTTTGATGAAACCTTTGCACTTGCACCAGTTGCTTGACTTGAAGCTATCCGAATGCTTTTGGCATTTTCATGTCACATGAATTTCAAATTATTTCAAATGGAAACAAAAAATACCCCAATCATGTTTTTAAGCTGAAAAAGGCTTTGTACGGTCTTAAACAAGCTCCTCGAGCTTGGTATGATCGTCTTAACAACCCTCCTCATTGATCATGGTTTTTCTCATGGCAAGATCGATACCACTCTTTTTACGAAAATCCGTAACTCGAACATTTTGATTGTTCAAATTTATGTTGATGACATTATTTTTGGTGCCACTAACAATGATATATGCCAAGAGTTTTTTGAGAAGTATGCACAGGGAGTTCGAGATGAGTATGATGGGAGAACTCACCTTTTTCCTCGGACTCAAATCAAACAATCAAAGGAAGGAATCTTCATAAATCAATCCAAGTACACACGAGAGCTTTTGAAAAGGTTTGGTTTGGATAATGCTAAACTTAGAGGTACCCCTGTTTCTCCTAGCGTTAATCTTGTCAAAGATGAAAATGGTAAAGATGTTGATAACAAACATTACTGGGGGATGATTGGTAGTTTACTTCATCTTACCGCTTCTAGACTTGATATAATGTTTAGTGTGTGTATTTGTGCCCGTTTTCAAGCTTATCCCAAAGAATCTCATCTTACTGGAGTTAAACATATTTTCAAATATCTTTCTAGGACTTTAATTTTAGGCCTTTGGTATCGTCATGATTCCTCTCTAGATCTAGTAGGTTTCTCTAATTTTGATTATGCCGGTTGTCTTGTCGATCGTAAGAGTACTAGAGGCACTTGTCAATTTCTTGGTGATACATTAGTGTCCTGGCACAGTAGAAACATACATCTGTGGCTCGCTCCATAGCAGAGGCAGAATATGTTACGGCTGGAAGCTGTTGTGCCCAAGTACTGTGGATGCGTCAAACTTTGCGGGATTTCAATGTCACAATAGATCATATTCCTATTATGCGCGATAGTAGTAGTTCTATATAAGTAAAAATCATGTCCAACACTCGCGCACTAAGCACATCGATATTTGTCACCACTTTTTTTGAGACAATGTTCAAAAAGGTTTAATAGAACTCAAGAAAGTTGATTCCGGAGATCAGCTCACAGATATCTTTACCAAACCTCTAGCGGAATCTTCTTTTTTTTTTTCTCTTCGTCGTCCCTTAGGAATGTGTGATCTTAGCTAAAATTTCATCGTTTGTGATCGTTTCAGACAAAGGAAAAAGTTTCCCTTCGGATGAAATTTTTACATTTGACTTAAAACTTTTCTGTCGACCGAAAACTTTCACTTCGAATGAAAATTGAGTTTGTCTTCGAATGAAAGTTTTACATTCGACTTAAAAGTTTTCTATTGACTGAAAACTTTTACTTCAAATGAAAATTTTGTTCTTCCTTCGTAACTGCTCATTTCGGTCGAATGAAAATGGATTTTCATTCGACACAAATCTTTTATGTCGACCAAAAACTCATCGTCTATAAATACGCCGTCACTTTTTTCTTTCACTTTTCACTGTTCCTGCCACGTCGTTCTCCCACTTCTTCTCTCTTGCACTCCTGTCACTTAAGGACCCACCATGGACTCAAACCCTTGTCCACGTAGTTGCCGTCACCTTATGATGCACATCTCTGACAACGAAGACTAATTCGACCTGGCACCACTTCCTCCCACCACTGCACCACCACCTCATGCCGTTGCTCCACCTCTCCCGCGGCTGTCACCACTCAGATTGCAGCCATTCCCTCGCGTCGCCACACCAGCCAGACATCAACTGCTCCTGCGTGCTCGTCATCCACTGCACCTACTCAACGGACGTCTGCTGCTCCCCCATCTTCTTCAGGTACTGCTCCTCTTCCTCCTCCTTCCGTTGCCTCCTCTTCATCTGCTTCTCCTCTTACCTGCCCACCACCCACTTGTCCTTATCTTTCTCCTACCCAAATTCTTCACATTCCCCACCTTTTCCAGTCCACAGATGACTAAATCCACTATTACGCAAATTTCGTTAATCGGGAGGTCGTACCGGGTCGTCCAAGTGATGTCAACTAAATGACTCAACTTGGTCTTTTAAGTCTTTTTGACCGAATGGGTTGTCCCTCCATTCTCTCTCCTCCCTCCATTTACTACCCTTGTCTTGTTCGAATGTTCTATTCGAATATTTTAATACCCTATCCTCAGCCTTTTTGACAACATATGTTAATGGGGTCACCATTCGTCTCGATGCCACCACTTTAGCCCAACTACTCAGTTTTACAAACCAATCCTCCACCATTGTTTTTCCCAGAAACACGTGGTGCACTAGTAGTTCCTTTACCCCTCTTCAACAAACTCAAACCCTTTTAAGGGACCCGTCCATTTCTCAACCCCGCAAACCCAACTTAGGTGACCTTTCTCCTCTTCATCGTGTACTTCACCTTATTTTGTCTCATATCAGATAATCTGTGAGCGAGACTAGACTCTGGGAATGCTGATTAGGTTTGGATAAGTTATTCGATGATTTGGTATAAGATGGAAATTTGTCTGAACCTGAGATAACAAACTGATGGTTATTTGCTTTTGGAACCGAAAGATTTTATTAATTTAACTGAAACAGATGATTGAAGGATAAGGTTATGAGATTTTCGTAAATAATATAACTGTGAATCAGAAATGATGTGATAATTTAGAGCTTTAAACTTTAGTCGAAGTGCAAGACAAGTGAATGCAAAATCATGTTTCGCATTTTGTTAAGAGAACACATTTCTCTATAATGACTCCGGTAACAGTTTGGGCTTATTTGATTTAAGGCACCAGAGTGTGCAACGAACTCATAGTACCTATAGTTTTTGTCATTCTGTGACGTGTACGTAGAATCGTAAGTATGTAATACATAGCTATGTTAAGATAACATGTCTCTTGATGATGAACTTGGCAGTAATTTGGATTCATTGTTTTAAGGTATTAGAGTGTGCAGTGAAAACCTAGTGGCTACAGTTTTGTTGTCTGTTGTGAGGTGTAAGTACTTATATGAATTGATTACCCTACCCAAGTTAGCCTTGGTAAACCGCAGGTCATGTCTGACCATCATTTTGTATTTTAATATGCCTTGATCGTAAAGTTGATCTTATAATCATAAGTGAATTGTGCAAATGATGGGATCTCTGGTGTAGTAGTAACATAAGAGAGGGGAAATATGTCGTATTAGAGCTTGACTTAATCTATTTGATAGTCGTGAAATTCAGAGTGGTATAGGTTCTGCTCAGTGAGTTCCGTATCCGTTAAATCATCCTCTGTGAAATTCTGGACTAGTTAGAGTAAAGTGATTATCCGACAGGATTTCAGTTCGAGATTATAATTTGGATTTAAACAGTTGCGTCTGGGTATTCGTGGGACAATAATCTGGGTACGAAAGTCAGAGATAGCCAAGCTACTATGAGATAATTATCAGAGTTCTGCAATGGAAGAGTGATACGTAAATGTGATAAGACATCCGAGAGCAAATTTCGAGGACAAAATTTTTATAAGGGGGGAAGAATGTAATATCCCAAACTTCGGAAGGCGGTTAAAAATCCTATCTGGGCTTAGAAAAATAAACGGGCATTAAATTTAAGTAATACTCAAGTATAGGAGCTTAAAAATATTTTGGGACAAAAATGTAATTTTTGAAATTTGGGGAGCATTTGTGCAATTTTATAAAAGTAATTTAGGAACCTTTTTTTTAATGTGCCACCTCCTACTAGCTTAGGTGACTAAGCCAAATTAAACATTTTAATATGGGATCTGGATATGTGAGATGTCGGATGAAAGAAAGAAGAAGGAAAAAAAGAAGAAGAAGAAGAAGAGAAAGAGAAAGAGAAGCAGACTAAGAAACAGAGGAAACAACAAAAAAACAGAGTAAGAGAAGCAGACAGAGCGGGAAAATGGAAGAAGAAAAAGAAAACTTGAAGAAGGAACAACGGGGGGGGGGGGGGAAATCTCGGGCAACTTCTCTCAAGGTAATTCTTGATCAGTGTTAAAATTTAGTTGTATGTCAATTTGGGTGTATTCTCAACTCTCTGTGCATGTGGGTATCGAGTGTGAGAACACAAGTGAGGAAGAACACAAGGCTTGTGCGACTGTGTGCTTTGAAGTACGACTTGAATTCAAGTTAGAAGAGTGTGAATGGTATGTGTACTATGTATATCAAGGAGTAATCTATGATTTTTGTGTGTGTTTCGGTATAAGGTGTGTGTGTTCTTGACTGTGCAGGTGTGTGTGTGTGTGTTCCGTGTAACTGTGTGAAGTGTGTGTGTGTGTGTGTGTGTGTGTGTGTGTGATGAGAATATACATGTGTAATGAGTGGAGGTCTAAGGTAGTGTGATGCTTTCCTAATGCTTTGGAGTGGGTTGGACATGAATTAGAGTAAATTCATGAGTGGTATAGTAGGGAGTGAGTAAACAAGTGTTCATGTGTGTGTGTTCATCATTCGGGTAAAGTGGTGGGGGAATGATTTTGGGTTCGATTGTGTTTATGTGTGTGTGTTAAGTGAACATATTTAGGTATTTTGGTGGGTTAGTAATGTTTTCTTGGATTGGTGTGTGATTCTGGGGGTTGTATGTATGAAGTGGTTCTCGGTAGAAGGAAGAAGAGAGTGTGTGCAGCTGAGGTGCTTTAGTGTGTGTTTTAATCCAAATAGTAACTGTTTTTCTCACTAAAAAGGGGGTATTATTTAGGTAATTTTTCACGAATTTCTAAAAATAGTTAGGTTCCAAATTAGATTAAGTCCAAAACTGTAACCCCCAATGTTTTTACGAGACCTACGCTCTGGAATGTTTTGAGAATTTTTAGAGTCTGCGAAGAGTGCTAAATTGGAGTACCGATTAAAGAACTTTATCGGATTATTTAGCGTAGCAAACCAAGCTGTTTTGATTTGAAAATTTTAGAAAATATTATTTATGATTCATATTCTAAAATTTTGTGCCATTCTGAGGTCGATAGGTATTTTTCGCTGAACTGGTATTTTAGCGCTCGGTCCGGACACCGGTTCGGGATTTTCTGACAAAAATTTTCTAAAAGACTTTTTAGTATAGAAATAATATCAGGATGCTTAAAATAGTGTTTTAAGATATTTTAAAAAAATTTCGGTACCGAAAACCCCGGGGGTGTTTTGGTAATTTACCACCTTGAAGGGGCACTTTGATAATTTTACCTATAAGATGTATTTTGAAGTAAATCTACATACATTAAGATTATTTTAGTGACTTTGCTTATGAAAAAGTCATTTTGATGATTAAAGTGTAACGGGGGTGTTTTGGTAATTTACCACCCTGGAGGGGTATTTTGGTAATTTGACCTAAGAAATGTATTTTTGGATAAATTCTCATATGGTAAGGTTGTTGTAGTAATTTACTCACGAGAAGACCATTTTGGTGATTAAGTCTCATATGCATTGATAATTTTACCTATAAGACGTATTTTGAAGTAAATCTGCATACATTAAGATTATTTTAGTGACTTTGCTTATGGAAAAGTCATTTTGATGATTAAAGTGTAACGGGGGTGTTTTGGTAATTTACCACCCTAGAGGGGTATTTTGGTAATTTGACCTAAGAAATATATTTTTGGATAAATTCTCATATGGTAAGGTTGTTGTAGTAATTTACTCACGAGAAGACAATTTTGGTGATTTAAGTTTGATAGGGGCATTTTAGTAATTTTAGACCTCAGGGGCATTTTGGTAATTTTACATACCCAGAGAGGGGGGTTCATTTTGGGAGTATGTGTGAGTTCGTATTAATTCATAATTTTGTTCTGTAGGTTGTATTATAATGGTTCGATTATTCCGTTTAGGTTAAAGCTAAAGACTTCCGGTTAGGATAATTTAGCTGCGGATCCAGGTTATGGATTCTATCTGAACCTTTACGTCTTACCAAAAGACCATCGTACTTCTGCAGCGCACTCTGATGCCTCAAAACAAACTGGTCCAAACTATTATCTAATTTATCACTGAGGAAAACATATTATTCTTAATTTCACATATATCGTGCATCCACCAAAGTTTAAGCCTTTAAAGTACCACATCATTTATATCTCTCGGTCATAGCCTTTACAGATAGCTTCTTGTTCTCAGAGCTCTTCGTCAGAAGATCATAATCATCCTCCTTTTCTAAAGCAATCCATCTTGGTATTATTGAAAGACAAACAGACCGTACCCCAAAATAACATCAAAGTGTTCCATATCCAGAAAATTATGCCAACTCTTAAATATCAGTAATCAATACTGATGGGGCAGGAAATATAAACCATAAGGTCACCACAGGATTCCATAAAGGTATCCACATATAGATATGTTTCAAATTTCCACGTTCAACACTTAAGTGCCCACAAAGGATATCAAAACAACTGAATAGAGGGGCATTATGATCTAGAAATGCCAAATCTTCCTTTCCAACTCTGCACAAATCTCTGTTACCATATCAATCATTTCCTGAGATCACAACCTTTTTCCATACACTATCTGATAGAGCTACTCATGGACATCCAAAGATCATAGTCCTATACTTCAATTATTCTCTTTGATTAACACTTAAAATATCTAAATTTCAAAAACAACTAACATTCGTTCTACGCTTGCGTACTCAAATCAAATCCAAAGCTTATAGCAAAACTCAATCTCATGCTCTAATGTGAAATAAATTCTCCAAACTTAATCTGTCTTTTCAAGATTTAATCCTAATCAAATATATCTTAAGCTTAGGAGTCTACTAAATCTCAAATCTAAACACTGATACCATCTCTTGTCAAGCCCCAAAAATTGAGAGGCCGCAACTAATATCAAACTTCATTGTATACCATTACAGTTCTAAAGATAACGGTATAGACGGAGCAACCAAACCCTTTAAGATAAAATAACTCCATGGACAAAAGTCTATAACAATCCGTTCTCCAAAATAACTTCATTACAAAACGATTACTAAATGCAGCGGCAAAACAATATACACAAAAGTAATTCCATCAAATTACCCGTATCGGGGTAAAGCTCTCAAAATGAAATTCATTAAACAATTTCGCTCATAAGATCAATATTCTAATTTCAGGATCCGTACACGACCTTAAACCAAGACCCAAACACACCGATGACATAACCATTATGAAGTTCTATCAGAGCATCTATGATACCACAAACACAATTATCTAAATCTCAATCTTATTCATCTAAAAAAGGTCCAAGATTTAAATTCAATCCTTTCAAAACTTAACTAAAGTCTTCCTCATCAAAATCCACCAAAACCAAATAATATGACCAAGACTCTACTACTCAATACAATTTTCAAGTCTCAAAGCCGAATTACCCATTTCCGGGTAGAGTCCTCAAATGATTTACATTGCTCAAAGATACTAACAAAACTAAATCCTCTAATTTCCCCCAAACATGCCAGACCCAAAATCACGTCCAATGCATGTGGTAAAGGACAAAACAAACGAGTAGGGGGTGAGCTCGAACAGCCCAGAAAGTGGAGAACAAATGGGAAGCCAATACGATGATTCAAAATCTAAAACAAAACCAAATATTTGACGAACAAATGATAGCAATAGGCTACGATGTAAACAAGGCAAATCAAATCTGCGAAATGTTCATTAAATGGTTCAAAGAACCCAAATCGAATACAAGCCCGAAGGCACGAAAATGAGCAATCCATACCTTGACTATTGTGGTCATAAGACTCAAATGTCGAACCAAACATCAAGCATCAAACATCAAACATGTGCTCCGGTTCGTACTAGGAGGCTTCGTCTCTCTTGTATAACAAACATGTGTCCATAGGACCCTCTCTATTTCGAGAGTTGTTCAACATAGTCAATGTCAATCCTAAATTGACGGTCACAAATGTACGAATTCAGTGATGTGCATCATCAGGCACAAACGAAAAGAGGTAAACAATGTTCTCAAAAGTGGGACAAATCAAATGCAAACAAATATAGATGAACCAAAAATTGACGAAGCATAAACCTTCAGATTTTGAAATATACCTTTCCCACAACAAAAATGATGATAGAATCCCTTTCACAACAAGCTTAATCAAAATCCAATAATTTTCCAGATTTAAAGAGGGAAACCCAAGCCAAAATCAAAAGGGTAGAATCCCTTACAAAACAAGATAAATCAACTCCAACAACTCTTTTTCAGATTTAAAGAAGCAACCCATACTATAGCAAAAACGTTACAAACCTTTACCACCGCAAGAATGTTCAAACCCTTACCTCAAACAAGCTTTCGAACAAAAATGAAAACCTCAAAGCACCACACTAGTGCCAAAAGAGCTTTCCAAGCCTTTTATTCTCTCTATCTCCTCCGCAGAGGAACAAGGAACTAATAACAAAAGGGCCAAAAGAAAACAAAAGGGCTATCTATATGAAGGTGATAAATTACACTATTCATTCAAAGAAAAACAAGTTTGAGTCGCCTCAATCCTTTAGCCGTTTCTTCTCTATTTAAAACGCTTTTCATTCGACCAAAACACGTTTTAATTTGACCGAAAACACTTTTGATGAAAACACTTTTAATTCGACCGAAAATAGTTTTGAGTCGACTGAAAGTACTATTCATTCGACTAACAGTTACTGTTCATTGACCAAAAGTCAATATTCATCAACTAAAGTTACTGTTCATCAACTAAAACTTACTGTTCATCTAGAGATGTCAAACGGGCCGGGCGGCCCGCGGCCCGGCCCGGCCCAGCCCGAAAAAAGCCCGGGCCAGCCCGGCCTGTTCATGAACAGGGCTGGCCCGGAGGAATTGGGCTTAGGGCCTGGGCTTAGACCAGGCCGAAAAATTCTGGGGAAAAGCCCGGGCCCGGCCCGGCCCGGTTCAGGCCCTGTTCTGGCCCGGTTCTGGCCCCACCTGTTTGAATTTTTTTGTTTTTCCCCCCTTTTCCTCCAACGGATATATTTCCCCAAAATTCCACTTTTACCCCCCCAACAGCAATATAACGACTAGTTATGTGTTCAGATTTTATTAATAAAGATCACCAAGAAGAGTAAGAAAAGATTTAACATATAGCAAAAAATAAAATGAGAGACAAATAAATATATCTATACATACATACATATATATGAATATTACATATAATGAAATAAAATGATAAAAATTAGATTTGTCAAAATTTGAAAATTGGACATGCCTAAAGATGAAATTTAAAATTGAATAACAAGAAAATTTAAAAAAAAATTAAAAAAAAAAGGGCCCGAGCCGGCCCAAGCCCGGCCCTAGAAATTGGGCCTAGGGCCAGGGCCTGGACCGGGCCTAGCATTTCTCCTCAGTCGGCCCGGCCCGGCCCGGATGGCTGCGGCCCTGGCCCGGCCCCGGCCCGATTTCGCTTCAAGCCCGATGGGCCTGGGCCGGGCGGCTCAAGCCCGGCCCGTTTGACATCTCTATGTTCATCGACCAAAAACTTCAGAAACTCCAAAATCCCATTTCCCTTCATTTTGATTCGAACGAAACCACTTTCATTCGACCGAAAATTTCAAAAACAATCCCAATTTATTTTCTTAATTTTAACAAAAGACCACAAACTTATTTATTCAAAAATAATAATTTCACATAAGAAAAGAAAATTTTCGGGGTGTTACATTCTCCCCCCCTTAAAAGAATTCCGTCCGCGGATTTGAAACGTACTTCAATTATCAAAAGTACCTTCTTAGTTTTCAATATGAATCAACACATTACTTATACTATAACTGAAATTCCAACTTCGAAATATGTATGTCTTTAACAAGCCTGCAAAATGTACTGATTTAAAAATTACGACATTCAAAATTCAACAAACGAAATCAATTTCTAATACAACACGCTTCCACTGCGCTACTCTGATACGTACCAAAGTATATACTTTTCACAATCTAGATAACTCGCTTAACTTCAAGCTTAAGGTGTACCAAGTACTAAGCAATTCTCATCTATTATGACGTGTTTTACGAAATTCAAACTTAAGTTTTTAACTTCCATTGTCATCACCATCCTAAAATATATTCCGACTGCTCCTCTAAGTATTTATGCTTGGCTAACAAATGCTGAATCAAGTTATTCCAATCAAAATTCAAATCATCTTAAACCAATGCAATACCGACAGGCTCACGTTCCGCCATTATGGTAACATATCGAACCATAGCCTTGGTACAATGCCTAACATTGATACGCTTAACTTCAATCGTACACCAAAAGTAATAACCAATCTTCACATTAATCCCAAAGAACTTATACTCTATAATCTTCAAATCAAAAATTGCGCCAGTGCAAAGTCACAAATAGAGCCACTTAAACACGTCCTTAATAACATTTCACTGATAATTGAGTGTAACTCATAACCAAAGTTGCTAAACTCTTTGTACGCCTTCCGTCCAAAGCTTCATCCATATTGTTAGACTTTCAAAAATGATTATCCATGATAAAATCACCAACGTCGAATATTCAAAGATTCTCCAAAAATATTTTATTGCTTCAAACACACAATTACTTAAGGCAACATCACGCTCAAATTTCTGCCCATAGTTGTCAACCACAAAAGGTCACAAACTCAAAATCAAAGGCTTAACCAAAATTACAACAACATAATATCTATGCAATGCACTAGCCAAACCATAAGATCACCTAATGATTAATGTTTTCCCCATCTAATTTTATTCTGACATCAAAATCAAAACCATCAGATTACCTTTGAGGAATAATACTTTGACTTATCCAAACTGGATAATCAACATCAACAAACACTTACACGTCTTACCAAAAGACTACCGTACTTCTGCAGCGCACTCTGATGCCTCAAAACAAACCGGTCAAAACTATTATCTAATTTATCACTGAGGAAAACATATTATTATTAATTTCACATATATCGTGCATCCACCGAAGTTTAAGCCTTTAAAGTACCACATCATTTATATCTCTCGGTAACAGCCTTTACTGTAAAGGCTGTTACCATCTTGGTAACAGCCATCGTTAGAAGATCATAATCATCCTCCTTTTTTAAAGCAATCCATCTTGGTATTATTGAAAGACAAACAGACCGTACCCCAAAATAATATCAAAGTGTTCCATATCCAGAAAATTATGCCAACTCTTAAATATCCGAAATCAATACTGATGCGGCAAGAAATATAAACCATAAGGTCACCACAGGATTCCATAAAGGTATCTACATATAGATATGTTTCAAAGTTTCCACGTTCAACACTTAAGTGCCCACAAGGGATATCAAAACAACTTAATAGAGGGGCATTACGATCTAGAAATGCCAAATCTTCCTTTCAAACTCTGCCCAAAATCTCTGTTACCATATCAATCATTTCCTGAGATCACAACCTTTTTTCCATACAGTATCTGATAGAGCTACTCATGGACATCCAAAGATCATAGTCCTATACTACAATTATTCTCTTTGATTAACACTTAAAATATCTAAATTTCAAAAATAACTAACATTCGTTCTACGGTTGCGTACTAAAATCAAATCCAAAGCTTATAGCAAAACTCAATCTCATGCTCTAATGCGAAATAAATTCTCCAAACTTAATCCGTCTTTTCAAGATTTAATCCTAATCAAATATATCTTAAGCTTAGGAGTCTACAGAATCTCAAATCTAGACTCTGATACCATCTCCTGTCACACCCCAAAAATTGAGAGGCCGCGACTTACATCAAACTTCATTGTATACCATTATAGTTCTAAAGATAATGGTATAGACAAAGCAACTAAACCCTTTAAGATAAAATATCTCCACGGACAAAAGTCAATCCGTTCTCCAAAATAACTTCACTACAAAAAGATTACTAAATGCAGCGGCAAAACAATATACACAAAAGTAATTCTATCAAATTACCGTATCGGGGTAAAGCTCTCAAAATGAAATTCATTAAACAATTTCGCTCATAAGATCAATATTCTTCTTTCAGTGTCCGTACACGACCTTAAACCAAGACCCAAACACACCGATGACATAACAATTATGAAGGTCTAGCAGAGCATTTATGATACCACAAACACGATTATCTAAATCTCAATCTTATTCATCTCAAAAAGGTCCAAGATTTAAATTCAATCCTTTCAAAACTTAACTAAAGTCTTCCTCATCAAAATCCACCAAAACCAAATAATATGACCAAGACTCTACTACTCAATACAATTTTCAAGTCTCAAAGCCGAATTACCCACTTCCGGGTAGAGTCCTCAAATGATTTACATTGCTCAAAGATACTAACAAAACTAAATCCTCTAATTTCCCCCAAACATGCCACGCCCAAAATCACGTCCAATGCCTGTGGTAAAGGACAAAACAAACGAGTAGGGGGTGAGCTCGAACAGCCCAGAAAGTGGAAAACAAATGGGAAGCAAATACGATGATTCAAAATCCAAAACAAAACCAAATATTTGACGAACAAATGATAGCAATAGGCTACGATGTAAACAAGGTAGAGGTGTCAAATGGGCCGGGCGGCCCCCGGGATGGCCTTGCCCGGCCCTTTGTTGGGCCTGGACTGGCCCTAACCCTTAGGGCTTGGGCCAGGGCCAGGGCCAGGCCTAACTTTTTGAGAAACAGGCCCAGGCCGGCCCTAAAATGGCCCGAATTTGGCCCGGCCCTCTTTTGGCCCAAAAAATGGCCTTTTCAGTTTTTTTTTAACTAAGGTGTATTTGCTTGCCATCTATGACTAAAATGTAGAAGAAATTTATTACTTTTAGATCATTAGTGAGAATAACTAAGGTGTATTTGTTATTTTGAATAACAAAAAAAATTTGGGCCCGGGCCCGGCCCAAGCCCAGCCCTAGATGTTGGGCCTAGGGCCTGGGCTTGGACTGGGCCCAGATTTCCTTCAGTCTGGCCCGGCCCGGCCCCCTGGCCTGATTTTCTGGAGGCCCGATGGGCTAGGGCTGGGCCAGCCCAAGCCCGGCCCAAGCCCGGCCCATTTGACACCTCTAAAACAAGTCGAATCAAATCTACGAAATGTTCATTAAATGGTCCAAAGAACCCAAAGCAAATACAAGCCCGAAGGCACGAAAATGAGCAATCCATATCTTGATATCAAATACCAAAGCAAACATCATAAGCGTTTAACGCAAAACACATTTCAATTATATGTCGGGTACGCTACAAACATACGATGACTATTGTGGTCATAAGACTCAAATGTCGAACCAAACATCAAGCATCAAACATCAAACGTGTGCTCCGGATTGTACTAGGAGGCTTCGGCTCTCTAGTATAACAAACATGTGTCCATAGGACCCTCTCTATTTTGAAAATTGTTCAACATTGTCAGTGTCAATCTTCAATTGACGGTCACAAATGTACGAATTCAGTGATGTGCATCATCAGGCACTAACGAAAAGAGGTAAACATTGTTCTCAAAAGAGGGCAAAAGTGGGACAAATCATGTAGTACCCCAAAACCTTGAAATACTCTTAATAAAATCAAATAGGCATAATTAGCGACAAAATTAATTTTTAGCAATGAAATACTTTTTTGTGACAATTAAAATACTTTTAGCATTGAAGTACTAAGTAACGACTTCTAGTGACAGTTAGTGTAGATGGTATTTTAAGAGTTATTAGCGATGAATTTCTTATAGTAGCATTTTTTTTTGAAATTTTAGCGACATAAAGAAGGAGAAGGGTTTAGCGACAAAAGGGTGAGAAGGGTTTGCGTATAAATATAAAGCATTATCTGGGGCAGCCGTCCAAGGCTCTCCCCTTCTAGCCGTCAGCCCCACTTCGAGAAGGAGATAGAGAGATACCGAGAGAGTGAGAGAGAGGGATTTCTCCGGCGAATCTTTCCGGTAAGTCTCCTTTTTGTTTTCATCTTCTATTTTGTTTTAGAAATTCAGTTGAAGGGAAGCATGAGAGGAACGTAAAATTTTATGTGTGTATATATGTGAATGGAGGGGCTGATTTTCGGCCATGTAAACAGTTTGCTTTGGTGTGCGTGGGGGCTGCGTTTTGGGTTGGGATGAACTGTGCATTTGCGAATGGGGATTCATAGTTTTCATTGTTTCATTTGACGTGGGACGTGAGGGTGCAACTGGGTTGTGAAATTGTGGGTTGCTGTGTTTTTTTTTTTTTCGGTGCTGTGAATTGGTGTTGTGTAGGTGTGATTAGTGGGTTTAATTCTGAATATGTGAGATATGTGCATATGTGGAATATACAGTGAGTGAGATGGGAATTTTACCTGGGTAGTGCAGGCATGGTGTGTGTGTGTGTGTGTGTGTGCTTGAGGTTGGATGGGTGAAATGGAAGAAGAAAAAGGGGCTGGCTCTGTGCCTTGCGATGGGTGTGACCGTGTGTATATATGGGTATATCTATATGTGTTAGTGGTGTTAAAAGAGAGAGGAGAGGAACCTGTGATGTGTATGTGGGTTTAGAGGAAGAGACGATATAGAGAGAGGGACTGAATTGAAATGGGTGCAAAGAGGGAAGCTAGTGTGAATGTGTGTTTTAATGTGTGGGCTGTGAGGTGCGTGGAATGGAAGTGAGCGCAAGACAACCATGAGGGGCTGCCTTGGAACTGAAGTGTTTGTTGTGTGGCTGAAGGTACATGTATTTACACTACTTATGTGAAACTCTGTGTGTGAGTGCTTGAAAATGGAGAGTGACGTGAGTGTTTGAATGTATATGTGCGTGTGTGTCATTAGTGCGGGTATAGTTGTGTGTGAGGGTGTAGTTTAGGTGAAGAAGCAGAAGCACTGCTGGTTGCGATATTGGGTATGTATGTGTTAGTAAGTGAGATTGTAATATGTATTTGAGTGATTCTAGTGGGTGTGGAATGCATGTGTTCTAAAATATTGAGTGTGGTGTTTTTATGTGAGATGTGAGAATGTTAGTGAGTGTAAAGCAAGAACAAAAAGTGGGCTGATCTATTTGAGGGTAATTTCTGGTTTTGGACAGCAGATAAGAAGAAGAAGAAGGGTGATGAGCAGTAACGGGTCTAAGCAGTTAAAGTGGTACACTGTGCATGAACATTGTATCACGTGACTGTTGAGTATCTTGTGATTGTTCATAAATGCTAAACCTTTACAAGAATATTCCTAGGGAAATATTAGAATTGCTGTTAAAATTTCAGATTTTTCTGATATCATTTGATATTTTTAATATTTTCTGGAAGTTCAGTGACTCTAAATTTAGTTTGGAGCCCTCAAACCCTGAAAGTGTTCTGGGAAAAATTATAGTAACGTTTTTATAGTATAATAAAGACTCAGTATAAATTTGGTGATTTTTAGAGTTCATTTGCTATCATTTCTCTATCGCATTGGATTTGACAAAATGAAAAAATTTTAAATAGTTTTAATGCCTTTTTATTCCTGATTTCAATTTCAGTAATTTTTATAAGTCCTCTAAAGCTGTTACAAAAATTATGAGCCTTTATTTCCAACTAGAAGAAATTATGGGAATTTATTGGTTTTAGTGTATTTAAGAAAAAAATTTTAATTCGAAAATAATCAAAAATTATATTTTTATCCCATATGCTATATTAAGCTATAAATAATGTTTAATGAGCGATTAGAGCATTTTGGGATAATTTTGGGTCTTGGGGAGTGTAATGAATCATGGGATAGGTTGGCCGTGTGTGAAACCCGTTCCGAATTTTATCGTTCTGGGTAGAGAAATAAGTACGCTGTCGATAGTTATATTATTAGGTTTATAATTAAGTGGTATAGATAATGTTCTGATAAATGACTGTGTCGATCTAGGTTTTACTCCGAGGATTTGATCAAGAGCATTTTTTAGCTTCAACAACTTGGATCGAGGTAAGGGATTTTCATCCGAACCTAACTCCTCTATTTGATTCATATGTTATTCTGATTTGCTATCTTCATTTCTTTGGACTCAATTATAGTTGTGATGAAATTGCATCGATTGTCATTAATAACCCTTGTTTGAGCCTGACACGTTTATTGAAAATCTCATTCGAAGCTCAGTACTTACTTCTCTTTGAGTGTCGAGTTATTCATTGCAATATCGCTTATTGTATTCTGCATATTGGCATGAGATAGTGTATTGAGGTGTTATAAGGATGGTCTGTATCGGGGGTGATATAAGGATGGTCTGTTATTGTCGGGAAATGCTAGTACCTTAAGGGTCTAGCTAGTGTTCATATGCATATGTAACCATACTGTTATTAAGCACTGCCTATGTGGCTTTGCTAAGTGTTACCCTGCACTGCCTGTGCGGCTTTGCAATATACTCATGTCCAATATCATCTGCATTGCTACAGTGAAATCGAAAGTGTATTTATTGGATCTTGAATTGAGAAATTTGAGAATATTGTTTCTACATTGTCATTGATATAACCTTCTGACCAAATCGTTTGTAATCCATAATGAATGTTGAGCGACCTTACTGAGCTCTCGAAAGCTCACTCCCTTTTTCTGTTCCCTTCTGCAGGAAATAACCGTCAGTAAGATTTCGGGACGGACGAGCTTGAACTTCAAAGTAGTTTATGTTTTTACATTATTTCTTTATATAAGCTTTGCTAGGGAACCCTTATGTAATCTAATAAATTAAGTACTTTCCAATTGTTTTGCGATAGGAATGGTTTGTTAAGAAAATTGATGGATTGTAGTGCTCTGACATGGATGTTATTGGGTACCTTTAGTGGTAATGAATAAATTTGACAGTTGAGTTTCGATGGATTGACAGGTTAACGTTCCAAAAAATTTCGGGATGTTACAATTGGTATCAGAGCTTAGGTTTTTGATTCTGTAGACTTAGAAACTTTATACTAGGGAAACTTGAAGAAACGATTAACGTTATTATCTTGATAAGTTTTAAATTTTAATGTTTCCGTGAAATAAACTTTTGCGACTCTGATAGCTATTTATTTTATAGCATGGCACGCACACGAAATGGCGATACCAGAGGCCGTGGAGGCCGCACCAGAGGCCGAGGAGGCCGTACCGGGGGTCGTACTGGGGACCAAGGGACTCCAGTCGGGGGCATACCCCAAGGTGTTCCAGTTGGGGGGGCACCCCCTACAGACCCGCAACAAACTCACCAGGAGCCCATGAATGCCACTTTACATACAATGAATCAACTTTTGGCAATCATGGCTCAGAATTTGATCAATCAACAACAGGGTATGCAAAACCCTGCTCAACCACAGCCGCCAACACAGGAAGGGAGTACCTTAAGTGAGTTCAATAAACAGAATCCGGCGAACTTCAACGGGTCAGTGGACCCTATAGAAGCAGAGTCCTGGATTGCAGAATTGGAGAAAATATTTCGAGCTATTGGGTGTACAGATAAGCAGAGGGTGGATTTTGCTGTCTATAAACTGAGAGGAGAGGCTGACCAGTGGTGGATGATGGTGGAGGCAAGTAAGACTGCACAACAAAGATCTGAGGTAACATGGGAACAGTTCAAGGAGCTGTTTAATAAACGTTATTTTTCCGCTAGTTACCGCGAGCAGATGTTGAGGGAGTTCGCCAACGTAACGCAGGCGGATAGGGAGACAGTGGATGAGTATGAAATGAGGTTCTCGCGTTTGGCCAGATTTGCAGATAGGATGCTACCGACCGAGGCTGACAGGTGTCGGAAATTTGAGTGGGGCCTCAGGCCTGGTTTGAGGGATGGAGTGATCTCAGCTCGGTTGTCGAGCTATGTGGAGTGCGTGGATCTGGCACGTGCATTAGAACAGTCTAGATCAGACAACAAGAAAAGGTTTGAGCAGCGCCAAGGTGGCCAGAAGAGGGACAGACACGAGGGTAGATCCACAGAGCCTGAAAAGCGTCAGCAGCTTTCTTTTGCACCACATCGGGGTGCTCATAGTCAGAGGACGGGACAAAACCAAGGATTCAGATTTGCCTCAAATCAAGGATCCAGATCTGGACAGAGTTTTGGAGGTCGGCCAGTGCAGAACATGGGTAATAAAGGTGCACAGAGTGATGGGGCTAGGTCAGTACAGAATGTTGGGTCCAGACCGCCACAGGGGTCAGGGCATCGATTTACTCAGAATGCAGGTCAGGATACCAGGACAGTTTTTCAATCCGCTCCTTGTCCTATGTGTGGGAAGCATCGTGGCGACAGACCTTGCTATAAGGTTACTGGAGGATGCTACAAGTGTGGGAGCACAGAACATCAGGTTCGGGATTGCCCATCAGCCAGGGAGAACCAGACAGTTTTTCGACCCGCTCCTACAGCCAGTACTGTAGCGAGCAGAGCTCCTCGTCAGGGTGGAGGACATAGTCACTCAGGCCCTACTCAGCAATCTCAACAAGGGCAGAGACCCAGGACGTCAGCCCGTCTCTTCTCCATGTCGGCTCAGGATGCTGTGACATCTAATGATGTGGTGTCAGGTACACTTCCAGTTAACTCGATAGACGCTCGTATACTATTTGACTCGGGAGCATCGTATTCTTTTGTGTCACCTACATTTGCACGGCGATTGAGGGTGAAAACCCGACCGTTAAAGACTGACCTCATAATAGGAACTCCACTGGGAGAGTCATTGACAGTATCGACAACTCTTTGTGATTGTAGTGTACATATTGAGGATAGAGATCTTCCCGTAGACCTCATTCCTCTAGCTATTCGTGATTTTGACATTATACTGGGCATGGACTGGTTGTCCGCCAATCATGCCTCGGTGGATTGTCATGGGAAAGTAGTCCATTTTGACTTACCGGATCAGCCTAAGTTCGTTTACCGTGGGTCTAGACCAAATGGGTTGGTCAGTATCATTTCGGCTATCAAAGCGCAACGATTATTGCGACGGGGTTGTCAAGGATATATAGCACATGCTATTGATACAAGTCAGAATCAGGATGAGCTGAAGTCTATTCCTGTGGTAGAACAATATCCGGATGTATTTCCTGAGGAGTTGCCAGGAGAGCCTATAGATCGTGAAGTAGAGTTTGTGATCGACCTTGTCCCGGGTGCGGAACCTATATCCAAGGCACCTTATCGTATGGCTCCGGCTGAGATGAAAGAGCTGAAAGAGCAGTTGAAGGAACTGTTAGATCGGGGGTTTGTACGTCCTAGCGTATCCCCCTGGGGTGCTCCAGTCCTCTTTGTGAAAAAGAAGGATGGTACGCTGAGGCTCTATATTGATTACAGAGAGTTGAATAAGATCACGATTCGTAACAAGTACCCGTTACCCCGTATTGAAGACTTGTTTGATCAGCATCAGGGTGCTTGTTATTTTTCAAAAATTGACTTGAGGTCAGGGTATCACCAACTAAAGGTAAGAGAGGAAGATATATCGAAGACAACGTTTCGGACACGCTACGGGCATTATGAGTTTGTTGTTATGCCTTTTGGCTTAACGAATGCCCCAGCAGCATTTATGGATCTGATGAACAGGGTGTTTCGAGATTATTTAGATCAGTTTGTCATCGTGTTCATCGATGATATTCTAGTATATTCAAAGTCAGAACCGGAGCATAGGGAACATTTGAGGCTGGTGTTACAACGTCTGAGAGACCATAAATTATACGCAAAATTCTCCAAGTGTGAATTTTGGCTGCAACAGGTTGATTTTCTTGGACATGTGGTATCCAAGGAAGGTATTTATGTAGACCCGGAAAAGATTAAGACAGTGATAGAATGGCAAAGACCTAGCACGGTAAAGGAGGTGCGTAGCTTTCTGGGTCTAGCAGGTTACTACAGACGATTTGTAGAAGGTTTCTCGAAGATTGCAGGACCATTGACTCGTTTGACACGTAAAAATGTGCGATTTGTTTGGACTAATGAGTGTGAGTCTAGTTTTCAGGAGTTGAAGCAAAGACTAGTAACGGCACCAGTGTTGACATTGCCATCAGGTTCAGGAGGGTTTGTAATTTATAGTGATGCCTCTAGGAGAAGGAGCTTAATATGAGGCAATACCTGTATGGAGAGACTTGTGAAATCTACACAGATCACAAAAGCCTCAAGTATATATTTACGCAGAAGGAGCTTAATATGAGGCAACGTAGATGGTTGGAACTACTGAAGGATTATGACTGTTCTATCCATTACCACCCGGGTAAAGCCAATGTAGTGGCGGATGCCCTTAGCAGGAAGAGTACGGGGAACCTAGCCACATTGATTACGAGACAGCCTCAGTTGTTGGAGGAAATGCGACAATTGGATCTGGAGGTCAGATGCCCGGGGTATGGTGCACTATTAGCAGCCATGCAAGTGCAACCAACATTGATTAGCAAAATTAAAGAGGCACAGGCAAAAGACCATGAATTTTCCAAGATCATTGGAGGTAATGGAAGCGGGAAACAAACAGAATTCGAGGTTGACTCAGAAGGAGTGTTACATTTTGGCCGTCGGTTGTGTGTCCCCAATGATGATGAGCTGAAACGAGTGTTATTATCAGAGGCACATAGTTCGCATTTTGCAGTACACCCAGGAAGTACTAAGATGTACCATGATCTTAGAAGACATTTTTGGTGGTCGGGAATGAAAAGGGATATAGCTGAGTTTGTGTCTCGATGTTTGGTCTGTCAACAGATAAAGGCCGAACACCAGAAGCCAGCAGGAAAGATACAGTCATTAGAGATTCCAGAGTGGAAGTGGGAGCACGTCACAACAGACTTTGTGGGTGGTTTACCTAAGACAGCTCGGGGTTATGATATGATTTGGGTTGTGGTAGATAGGCTTACTAAATCGGCACACTTTTTGCCTGTTCAAGCCAATTTTACTCTACAGCAATTGGCTCGATTATATGTAGATACCATTGTGAGACTACACGGCGTACCGGTTACAATTGTGTCGGACAGGGATCCACGTTTCACTTTGAGGTTCTGGGAGAGCTTTCAGAAGGCTATGGGAACTGATTTGAGATTTAGTACTGCATTCCACCCACAGATGGATGGTCAGTCAGAGAGGACCATTCAGACTTTGGAGGACATGTTAAGAGCTTGTGTGATAGACTTTTCGGGTAGTTGGGATCACCATTTGCCGTTAGTCGAGTTTGCATATAACAACAGCTACCAGGCCAGTATCTAGATGGCGCCTTTCTAGGCCTTGTATGGTCGTAAGTGTAGAACTCCATTGTGTTGGGATGAAGTTGGAGAGCATCGACTCATTGGCCCAGAGTTAGCTCAGATAACTTGTGAAAAAGTTGATTTGATCCGGACGCGCATGAGGGCGGGACAAGATAGACAACGCATGTATGCTTCGAAGCGTACATGAGATTTAGAATTTGAGGTTGGTGACCGAGTATTTCTGAAAATCTCACCTTGGAAGGGAGTTATGCGTTTCGGGAAGAGAAAGGCAAGCTCAGCCCTAGGTATATTGGTCCTTATGAGATTCTCGAGAGGATTGGACCAGTGGCATACCGTCTGGCATTGTCACCAGATCTATCGCATGTTCACAATGTGTTCCATGTGTCGGTATTGAGGAAGTACGTGCACGACCCGACTCATATATTACAACATCGTCCTGAAGATATTCAGACATATTTGAGTTATGAAGAAGTACCAGTAGAAATATTAGACCGCCGCGAACAAATACTGAGGACCAAGGTGATACCGTTAGTAAAGGTATTATGGAGGAATCACGCTACTGAGGAAGCTACCTGGGAACACGAGGAGGCTATGCGGAATGCTTACCCCTATCTTTTCGACACTACAGGTGCGTAAAATCGAGGACGAATTTTTCATAAGTTGGGGAGAATGTAATACCCCAAAACCTTGAAATACTCTTAATAAAATTAAATAGGTATAATTAGCGACAAAATTAATTTTTAGCAATGAAATACTTTTTAGTGACAATTAAAATACTTTTAGCATTGAAGTACTAAGTAACGACTTCTAGTGACAGTTAGTGTAGATGGTATTTTAAGAGTTATTAGCGATGAATTTCTTATAGTAGCATTTTTTTTTGAAATTTTAGCGACATAAAGAAGGAGAAGGGTTTAGCGACAAAAGGGTGAGAAGGGTTTGCGTATAAATATAAAGCATTATCTGGGGCAGCCGTCCAAGGCTCTCCCCTTCTAGCCGTCAGCCCCACTTCGAGAAGGAGATAGAGAGATACCGAGAGAGCGAGAGAGAGGGATTTCTCCGGCGAATCTTTCCGGTAAGTCTCTTTTTTGTTTTCATCTTCTATTTTGTTTTAGAAATTCGGTTGAAGGGAAGCATGAGAGGAACGTAAAATTTTATGTGTGTCTATATGTAAATCGAGGGGCTGATTTTTGGCCATGTAAACAGTTTACTTTGGTGTGCGTGGGGGCTGCGTTTTGAGTTGGGATCAACTGTGCATTTGCGAATGGGGATTCACAGTTTTCATTGTTTCATTTGACGTGGGACGTGAGGGTGCAACTGGGTTGTGAAATTGTGGGTTGCTGCGTTTTTTTTTTTTTTGGTGTTGTGAATTGGTGTTGTGTAGGTGTGATTAGTGGGTTTAATTCTGAATATGTGAGATATGTGCATATGTGGAATATACAGTGAGTGAGATGGGAATTTTACCTGGGTAGTGCAGGCATGGTGTGTGTGTGTGTGTGTGTGTGTGCTTGTGGTTAGATGGGTGAAATGGAAGAAGAAAAAGGGGCTGGCTCTGTGCCTTGCGATGGGTGTGACCGTGTGTATATATGGGTATATCTATATGTGCTAGTGGTGTTAAAAGAGAGAGGAGAGGAACCTGGCTATATGTTTTTATGTGAGATGTGAGAATATTAGTGAGTGTAAAGCAAGAACAAAAAGTGGGCTGATCTATTTGAGGGTAATTTCTGGTTCTGGACAGCAGATAAGAAGAAGAAGAAGGGTGATGAGCAGTAACGGGTCTAAGCAGTTAAAGTGGTACACTGTGCATGAACAGTGTATCACGTGACTGTTGAGTATCTTGTGATTGTTCATAAATGCTAAACCTTTACAGGAATATTCCTAGGGAAATATTAGAATTGCTGTTAAAATTTCAGATTTTTCTGATATCATTTGATATTTTTAATATGTTCTGGAAGTTCAGTGACTCTAAATTTAGTTTGGAGCCCTCAAACCCTGAAAGTGTTCTGGGAAAAATTATAGTTACGTTTTTATAGTATAATAAAGACTCAGTATAAATTTGGTGATTTTTAGAGTTCATTTGCTATCATTTCTCTATCGCATTGGATTTGACAAAATGAAAAACTTTTGAATAGTTTTAATGCCTTTTTATTCCTGATTTCAATTTCAGTAATTTTTATAAGTCCTCTAAAGCTGTTACAAAAATTATGAGCCTTTATTTCCAACTAGAAGAAATTATGGGAATTTATTGGTTTTAGTGTATTTAAGAAAAAAAATTTAATTCGAAAATAATCAAAAATTATATTTTTATCCCATATGCTATATTAAGCTATAAATAATGTTTAATGAGCGATTAGAGCATTTTGGGATAATTCTGGGTCTTGGGGAGTGTAATGAATCATGGGATAGGTTGGCCGTGTGTGAAACCCGTTCCGAATTTTATCGTTCTGGGTAGAGAAATAAGTACGCTGTCGATAGTTATATTATTAGGTTTATAATTAAGTGGTATAGATAATGTTCTGATAAATGACTGTGTCGACCTAGGTTAACTCCGAGGATTTGATCAAGAGCATTTTTTAGCTTCAACAACTTGGATCGAGGTAAGGGATTTTCATCCGAACCTAACTCCTCTATTTGATTCATATGTTATTTTGATTTGCTATCTTCATTTCTTTGGACTCAATTATAGTTGTGATGAAATTGCATCGATTGTCATTAATAACCCTTGTTTGAGCCTGACACGTTTATTGAAAATCTCATTCGACGCTCAGTACTTACTTATCTTTGAGTGTCGAGTTATTCATTGCAATATCGCTTATTGTATTCTGCATATTGGCATGAGATAGTGTATTGAGGAGTTATAAGGATGGTCTGTATCGGGGGTGATATAAGGATGGTCTGTTATTGTCGGGAAATGCTAGTACCTTGAGGGTCTAGCTAGTGTTCATATGCATATGTAACCATACTGTTATTAAGCACTGCCTGTGTGGCTTTGCTAAGTGTTACCCTGCACTGCCTGTGCGGCTTTGCAATATACTCATGTCCAATATCATCTGCATTGCTACAGTGAAATCGAAAGTGTATTTATTGAATCTTGAATTGAGAAATTTGAGAATATTGTTTCTACATTGTCATTGATATAACCTTCTGACCAAATCGTTTGTAATCCATACTGAATGTTGAGCGACCTTACTGAGCTCTCGAAAGCTCACTCCCTTTTTCTGTTCCCTTCTGCAGGAAATAACCGTCAGTAAGATTTTTGGACGGACGAGCTTGAACTTCAAAGTAGTTTATGTTTTTACATTATTTCTTTATATAAGCTTTGCTAGGGAACCCTCATGTAATCTAATAAATTAAGTACTTTCCAATTGTTTTGCGATAGGAATGGTTTGTTAAGAAAATTGATGGATTGTAGTGCTCTGACATGGATGTTATTGGGTACCTTTAGTGGTAATGAATAAATTTGACAGTTGAGGTTCGATGGATTGACAGGTTAACGTTCCAAAAAATTTCGGGATGTTACAGTTGGTATCAGAGCTTAGGTTTTTGATTCTGTAGACTTAGAAACTTTATACTAGGGAAACTTGAAGAAATGATTAACCAACCGAGGCCATCGCATCTGGCCCGGAGATAGCGAGTCGAGCTCCCCCCGATAGTACGTAATGTTGTGATGGGGATTGCCTCTCCTCGGGTAGTGACTGTCCTTCTGGCTGTACTCCCAGGCGCACAACCGAGGCCACACATTATCGGTTCCATCCCTACGCCTGGGTGCGCCGGTAGCAAGGTGTTCATAAGACCACACCTGAGAGCAAAGCAAATTAAATAAAGTATCGTCAAAATTTATTGTCAATTCAACAAAAAAAATCGAGCACGTAATCAAGATTTGTATGATATACCTGCAATAGCGAGAGACATGCACATATAGCTTTGGAGTCGGGCCTCGTTGCCTTGTGCAATGCTCGGTACAGGTACGCAAGAGTTGCTGCACCCCAGGCATAATCCCCAACCTCCAGCAGGTTACCCAACAACGGTAAATATTTGACGCTGACGGTTTCTTCGACGTTGTTGGGAACAGAATTGCCCCCATCACCCACAAGAGGAAAGCTTGTGTGTACAGCACAAGCATCTGATCCGTGTAGTTATTTGGCAGAACCTTGTAGGTATCTACCAACCACTTCAACTTGATACCACCAGTGCTAAATTGATCCTGGGGTATCGAAGTAAAGAAGTCCCTAGCGGTTCTCTTATTCGTTGCTTCCGACGGAGGAGCTATTACCGGCCGCCCCGTCACCGGTAACCCTAAGATGAACCCTACATCTTCTAGGGTAATTGTCATCTCTCCGAGAGGGAAGTGAAACGTATTCGTTTCACTTCTCCACCTTTCAACAAGGGCACCTATTAAGTGCCGGTCAAGGTGTTGAAAGATCTGCCCATGCGTGAAAATCCCAAACCCAATCCCACGCAGTAATCTTTTCTGGGTTTTGTTCAATTTTCAGGCTTTGAAATTATCGGATACTTCTACTGTGTTGAGAAGTGCTCTTTCCTACGAATTAATAAATACAATTTAAGCAAAACAAACGGTATACAACGTTCGCAAGAATAAGAAAGTTGATAAAATAAGTATCTTACTCCACCATCCCATATGAGCGTACTGATATGGTTTGCTTGGTCGTATAATACGGACGGATCTTCTGGTCCAGGGTTGAAATTCATTTTTTGCAACTGAAATTATGGAAAAACGGCAAGGTTGGAAGCGTAAACATTCTCAAACATACAACGCTAGCACATGCAACGCTAGCATGTGATCAGATAATGTTCACATAAGTTCACATGTTGTATATATGTATGTACATACATACAAACATACACGGAATGGGATTTTACAAGTGAAATCACATGAACAAATAATACGCAATACACATATAATATATATATATATATATATATATATATATAGATAAATTGACAAACGCTAGCACAATGCAGCGCACACATTTTCAAAACCATGCATAAGCCGCAATACTCATAACAACTCTAGATTATGAACAAATAAAGGATTGGTTTGTGAACTTACGTGATTGATGAGATGATTAAAGGATTTCTTGTGAAGAAATTGCGCCGATCTACTTGCCAACGCCGCTAGAAAAGGATTTCTTGGAAGAAATTGCGCCGATCTACTTGCCAATGCCGCTAGAAAAATTATGAGAAGAAAGAATGAATAAGAGTTTTGAAGTGTGTATACGAGTGGGTAAGTCCGCTACATAGTATAGGGGACAGTAAAAACCAAAAAGTTGTCCGCTACACAATGTCGCGAACGGTGGGAGAAGGACAAAGTAACAGTCGTGCACTGACAGGACTGATGTGACAACTGTCAGGGGGGTTGGTCATTCATCCGCTACACAGTGTAGCGGATGACTTTTTGACTATCACATGTCAGGCCAAAAAAGTTGTCCGCCATACAGTGTAGCAGACAAAGGAGCAGGGGCAATACGGTCAAAAAGTCCATCCGCTACACTTTGTAGCGGACGACTGACAACTTCTGAAAAAAAAAAAGATCTGGGCCATCCCTCCAGAAGGGATGGACTGCCAGATCGCGCTAGCAAAATCTCCTATTTTGTTAGTACTATCCACGGATCATATATATTGGGTTAAGTTGCTAGCACTATCAACGGATTAGCTATATATATATATATATATATATATATATATATATATATATATATATATATATATATATATATATATATAACGAGTAGCCATCCAAGGCACCCTCTCAGCTGCCAATCCCACAATTGAGAAAGAGAAAGAGAGAGAGAGATACAGAGGAAACGTAAGGAGGGAAAGAGATCGAAGAAGGGAATTTCTCGGCAACCGAATCTCTTCCGGTAAGTGTTCTCTTAAACTTTTTCTTTAATGCTTACAGTTTTTAAGGAGAAGTCTTAAGAGAATCATTAAATTTTTGGTGGGTGATGGAGACAGTGCGTTTTGGATGAAAGGGTGGACAAATGGGACTGCGCATATTTATCTGTGCGTGATGGATGCATTGGCGGGTGCATCAGGAGTGTGGGGCATGACTGTGTGTGCATTGTGAGTAAATCGTGATGTAGAGGTGCATAAAAGTGTGTGTGTGTGTGTGTGAGAGAGAGAGAGAGAGAGAGAGAGAGAGAGAGTGTGTGTGTGTGTGTGTAGGGTGTGCCAGGGAGTGCGTTTGTGCGGTGTAGTATGTAGATGTGTATATCTGTGTATTTGGCCCCTATGAAATCCTTGAGAGGATTGGACCGGTGGCGTATAGTCTGGCATTATCACCGGACCTATCGCACGTTCACAATGTGTTCCACGTGTCGGTATTAAGGAAGTATGTGCATGATCCGACTCATGTATTACAGCATCGTCTCGAGGATATTTAGAGAGATTTGAGTTACAAAGAGGTACCGGTGGAAATATTAGACCGGCGTGAACAGATACTGAGGCCAAGGTGATACCTCTGGTAAAAATATTATGGAGAAATCACACTATTGAGGAAGCTATCTGGAACCAAAGGAGGCCAAGCGAAGTGCTTACCCCCGTCTACTCAACATTACAAGTGCGTAAATTCGATGACAATTTTTTCTTATAAGTTGGGGAAAGTGTAATACACCGAACCCTAAAATACCCTTCACAAATTTAATTGGTATTTTTAGCGATGAATTTAAACTTTCTTGATGTTGATATATTTTTAGCGACGATATAATTCATTATTTATTTAACGCCGACGTGTAGTTTAAAGACGAAATAATTCTTGAGCATTGATATATATATATATATATATATATATATATATATATATATATATATATATATGTGTGTGTGTGTGGGGGGGGGGAGCTGATCCATTGATAGCGCTAGCAAAATAGGATAAGTTGCAAACGCGATCTGGCCGTCCACAGGCAATCTGTGGACGGTCCAGATCTTTTTTTTTGCGTTTTTTTAAGTCCTTCCGCTACATTATGTAGCAGACGATTTTTTGACAAAAATACCCTCCAACTTAAAAAGAGCCCATCCGCTACATTATGTAGCGGACTAGTTCTCTGACTTTTTTTTCTTTCTCTCTCTCCTTTCTCTCATCCGCTACATTATGTAGCGGACTGATTTTTTGACATTTCTCTCTCTCTCCTTTCATTAATGTTCTGACTTTTTTTTTTCTCTCTCCTTTTTCTTCTTTCTAACTTGTCTCTTTCTCTCACCCCTTTTTTCTTCTCTCTCGTCCTCCTCTCCCCTCCATTTTTTTCTTTTTTTGAGTTATTTTAAGTCTGTCCGCTACATTATGTAGCAGACGATTTTTTTGGCAAAAATTTAAGTCAAGGTGCTGTGTTTTCTAAAATATCGTCCGCTACATAAGTAGCGGACGATGTAATTTGTCATTTCCAAGAAAGCAGCTCTCTGATTTCTCTGCCATGTCTCTCTCTCTCTCTCTCCTTAACATCCTTTGAACTCCACAAGTCATTTCCATGTCCTGCAAAGGCATATATACAAACGCACCCTTCACAGGTACACGAATCTCAGCGGCAAGTTCAAGTTTATTTCTAGCAGCCCCAATCTCTTCCATGTTGTAACCTCTCACTGAACAAGGTCCACCTAGAGTAAAAGCTTCACAACCTGGAAGGTCTCCTATACAACCACCATAGTTACCGTGAAGTACTAAAATGCAAAGGTGCTGCTTTGCCAGCACCTTCCTCCACTTGCAACAATGGAATAAAGGGCGTAATTGCCAACTAGTGTCGATTGAAGAATGAAACTTCGTGCCAATGCCAAGGCCTTGATTAACCTGAAACACATCCCACTCAGCAATATTCTTTGCCCCTTTTGGCGGGATGTAACCGGTTTCATCCGTAGTTCTTATCTCTGTGAAAAGATAGAAAGAAAGGACATTAAAGAGAGAGAGAGAGAGAAAAGGAGACAGAGAGATAGTCCGAAAATTGATAGGAGAGAGAGCGTAAGAGCATTAAAGAAAGAAGAAAGAAAGGACAGAGAAAAAGAGAAAAAAAAGTCGAAAAAGTAGTGCTTCAATAGTCCGCTACATTATGTAGCGGATGGACACTACCTCAAACTAGAGGGTATTTTTGTCAAAAAATCATCCGCTACATAATGTAGCGGACGGACTTAAAAAAACCCAAAAAAAAAAGATCTGGAATGTCCACAGATCGCCCGTGGGCGGTCAAATCATGTTTGCAACTTATCCTATTTTGCTAGCGCTATCAATGGATCAGCTCCCTATATATATAGGGTCAATTGCGCTAGGCACCCTCAAGTTATCATTGTGTAGCGTTCTGCACCACAAACTTTTTTTTAGCTACTTTACACCCCAAACTTGCATAAGTTTGGCGACCATCACCCCCCGTCAATTTTCCTGCCAAAAGCCTCGCCGGAGAAGTAATTAACTCAAACAAATGGGGCATTTTTGACAAATTCCCCTTTTTCTGTGACATTCATCTTCATCTTCTACCTTCCATCTTCACCAACACCATCACCACCATTATGCAGCCCACTCCCACCTCCATGCCCGCCACCATGACCTCCACGAATCACCAAACCCGCTGCGACCTCCTCTCTCAACTCTCGACGCCACCTTTGATTGGAATACCGCCGCCAACTTAGCCACCATTACAGAAACCCGTCACAAAAACCCACCACGCCATCAATTTTTGCTCTAGATCCCACCACAACCATCAATTTTTGCTCTAGATCCCACCACAACCATCAATTTCTACCATACACGAGGCCTAGAACCCTTCTTCCTCAATTTGATCATAATAAACCCTAGACTCCCAATTTTTGACTTGATATTCCAAAAATACCCTCCTGAGTTCAGCCATTTGCCTGAATTTTGGTCGAAATATGGTCAGAGGTGATCGGTGCCACACATATGGAAGCTTAGGGTGGCAAATAGCTAAAAATAACTTTGTGGTGCAGAGAGCTACCGCAAGCAAACTTAGGGGCGCTCAGTGCAATTGGCTCATATATATATATATATATATATATATATATATATATATATATATATATATATATATATATATATATATATATATATATATATATATATAGCGACAATTAAACTTCTTTTAGCATAGGCGTTCTTATTAGCGACGTTTTGGTTAAACGAGATAACGTATTAGATCATTGAAAATTTTCATAATGCCTAATTTATCATAACGGTTTATTATATAAATCATTTCGCAATATTAAGTTTGGGTTAGAAGTTTTAGTGACAAATGATGTGTAGGGTTTTCTTTCAGTTTTCTAACAAGAGTTTCCAACCTATATATATATATATATATATATATATATATATATATATGGGTAGCCATCCAAGGCACCCTCTCAGCCGACAATCCCACAATTGAGAGAAAGAGAGAGAGATACAGAGGAAACGTAAGGAGGGAAGGAGATCGAAGAAGGGAATTTTCCATCAACAGAATCTCTCCCGGTAAGTGTTCTCTTTAACTTTTTCTCTAATGCTTACAGTTTTTAAGGAGAAGTCCTAAGAGAATCATTAAATTTTTGGTGGGTGATGGAGACAGTGCATTTTGGACGAAAGGGTGGACAAATGAGACTGTGCATATGTATCTATGTGTGATGGATGCATTGGCAGGTGCATCAGGAGCGTGGGGAATGACTGTGTGTGCATTGTGAGTAAATTGTGATGTAGGGGTGCATAAGTGTGTGTGTGTGTGTGTGTGTGTGTAGGGTGTGCCAGGGAGTGCCTTTGTGCGATGTGGTATGTAGATGTGTATATTTGCGTATTCTGTGTGTTAGTGCTGGGCGTGAAATGATGGGTGTGGGAAAGTAATGCTGCTACGAACAAGCAGATCGGTTCATGCGGTTGACCCATTTTTATTTGTATTCCCATTTTTAGTGGGTGGTGAAGCTTTGAAATAGGTGAGAATGGTTTGAAAGAATGTAATGAGTTTGAAAGGATGTACATATATAGACCCACAACCATGTCTGTAATGGATTTGGAAAATGTGGTTTGTGGCAAGTGTGTGCATACCTTGTGTTTTAGAGGTGATATAGGTAGGCTCATAGCTGCCATGGCTGTGTTTTTGGATGTGAATTCAGTGGAGTATGTTAGGGTTTCCATTAACGCATAGAAATGCTGTCAAAAAGATAGTTGAGAAATTAAGTGTGTGCGGGATGCGTGCTGCGCAGTTGCTGTGTTTATACATAAATGATCGGTGTAAGGGTGTTAAAAGAAGAAGAAGGAGTCATGGGCATATGAAATGGTATATATGTATATATAAGTGTGTGCATGTGAGTTTTTAGATAGAAGTAGGGACCATAATCTGTGGGTGTAGTTCTAGAGAGAGAGAGAGAGTTGCAGCCGTGATACTGTGAGGAGGAATATGTGGGTGTGTGAAGATGTGGAATGGTGAGGGAACAAAGCTGTCAAGCCAGCTAGCATGTGTTTGTGAAGAATGAAGGTGTGTGCATGTCTTGTGTGTTCATTGCATAATCAATTATTATATTCTGCATATTGACATGGATAAGTGTATTGAAAAGGTACAAGGATGGTCTGTATCAGGGGTGATATAAGGATTGTCTGTATTGTCAGGAATGCTAGTACCTAAATTCTCTAGTTAGTGTTCATATGCATATGTAACCATACCGTTTGTGAGCACTGTCTGTGTGGCTTTGCTAAGTGTTACCCTGCATTGCCTGCGTAGCTTTGCATTATACTCATATTCAATATCATCGACATTGCTTCAGTGAAATCCAAAGTGTATCAATTGAATCTTGCATTGAGAAATTAAGATTTTATTTTCCAATTTTGTCATTAATAAAAAAAATTTCCAAATCATTTTTACTCTCTATTGAATTCTAACGACCTTACTGAACTCTCAAAAGCTCACTCCCTTTTCTGTTTCTTTCTGCAGGAAATAATCATCAGTAAGATTCTGGAACAATGAGCTTGATTATGGATTAGATTAGCATTTTTATTAATTTTTATTTAAGCCCCTGCTAGGGAATCAATGAGTAACTCAATAGTTTAAGAATTTTACGTTGTTTTGTGATGAAAACAGTTTGCTGAGACATTTGAATTATTTTGTAGAGCTCTAACATGGATGTTATTGAGTTTCTTTGGTGGTATTAAATGAATTAGATAATTGAGGTTTTGATTGATTGATTGGTTAACGCTCTGAAAATTCTGGGGTGTTACACACACACTCTCTCTCTCTCTCTCTCTATATATATATATATATATATATATATATATATATATATATATATATATATATATATATATATATATATATATATATACACACACACACACTCTTTGAAATAAAGAACTTTACCTTACCACAATAATAAATAGGAGAGTGAGATGCTTGAATCTGGGAAGCAGAGAATCATTAGTATGTTATTTATGCCACAAAAACATTTTTACTCTTTGTACATGGCTTTAAGTGATATAGTTTGAATTAAGTCATTGATGCTCCCATTGGTCTAGCATAATTATTTTGAAGACATTGGCTAAACAATACCAGGATGTTTTGTATTCAACTCCCACTAAGCGTATTTTTAGGGTCAGTCATCAATGAATGTCATCACACATACGTGGCACAGCGAACCCCACCAGTCAGTCATCTACAAGATGTTAGTGACGTGGCCACCCAATGAATCAGGAAATTAGTCGGGGGCCTATAGTAAGTAGTACACCTCCATTGCATGGCAAAATAACATAAGAAATCATTAGTGTAATTTTTGCCTTCTTATTTCATTAATGATGTTTTTCCATTACATATAAACATAATCTAATTGCATCGTTTAAAGCCATATGTACAAGATAGAAACAGAATTTGTTGTCCGAATATCAATAAAAACTGAAATATACTCATTTAGGTGTACTATTAACGGTTACGTCCTTTGCACGTTAAATAGTGACTCAAAAAATATAAATATTAGTGAAAAATACAATTCAAATTAATTGATATGACTATTTTAACTAAACCATAATGAGTAAATCAAGTATGAACTGCTAATCAAAGACTTGAAGCACAAAATGTTCATTGCAAAAAATATGATTTTACTATCAAATGTGAATTGATAATGCCAATTACCAACAATATGAATCATTATATACCATACTTGTTTTTTTTTGTCACGTCAAGTTACCACTAAAGTGAATCATGACTCTTCCATATTACATCTTCTTACCTAATATACACTGCCGTGATAATTAATTTCGAACATCTTTTATAGATATTTAATTCTTACCAAATACTACAAGTTTGGCATTGCGATACTAAAGGTGAAGAAAGTGTTCTAGAGACAACTAGACGCGTATACAATGTAATGTGAAGTGTATATTGGAGTTGTTCAATCTCTTCTAGTATAACTTTATTGCATGTAATAAGTCTAGGAAGTGTGAGATAAAAGGTAGGAAGTCAGAAGAAGTTTGAATTATAATTAAGTGATATTAACAAAAGTTAAAATTTGAGTTCAAAAAATGGTAAAAGGTAAAGTGTCTTACGGAAGGAGTTAGGATTGATACATGCATGACACATTTTTTAGAAAAGAAGGACTTAGGAGTTTAAATGTTGTATCTTTAAAACCAAGAATTTATTGAACTCAAGAGACCTAACAGGAAACATCTAAAAACTCAATTGTTTAGGTAACAAATATAATAACTGTAACTTTTAAGAATCTTACTAAATTTTATACCATTCACTTTGAAAGTTTTGACCCTTTTTCTCCGGCCAGCATATCCTATAAAGTCTAAAATATCATCATTTAGGACTTTTAGTATCGTCCATTATCCATCTTGTTTTCATATTGTATAGTGATGGCCATTTCTTGTAACAATGGTCGTCGGGAATCAAAATATCTCTATTTTATTTTTCTGTTAGTAATGGTCTAGTCTTGTTAGATGTTTATTTCATTTAAAGTTTTTTCAATTTTTCTAGCTTTAGTTCCAAGTTTCGAGTACCATTTGTCTAAAACTATGCTTAATCTTAATGTTACTTTTTTTTTTATTCTACTCTTTAGTTAAAAAATCTATAGTATACTCTAACTTTCTCTTGACCATATGCTCTAAAGCTCTCTTTTATTTTTACCTTGAAATGACCTTCATCTTAGTAGTACAATAAGGCTATTAATTTAGTTGTGCATGTATTCAGCATATATTTGCCATAAAATTTTATTCTTAACACAGATTTATACGATAATAACACACCTACTCATCCAGAAAGTGTGTGTGTGTGTGTGTGTGTGCGCGTGCGCGCACGCGCATGCACGCGTGTGTGTGTGCGCGTGTGTCCTTTTGAAATGTAAACTACAAAATGAATGTGTGGAGTTGATATGAGATAATGGCAAGGGGAAATGACAAATGACCTGCCTCATGTATTTTGGGTTTGCGGGTTGGCCCCTCGACATTAATTTTGACAATTGACCCCGTTATATATCAATTTAGTGCAATTGAGGACAATAGGGTAATTTTGGTCAAAATTAGCGTTTAAAAGACACAATTACCCCTGCTATCTCTCATCCCTCATCTTTTTCTTCTTTAGTGATAGCGGTGGCGGGGGTGGGCAAAAGGAGGGGGTAGTGGTTTGATTGGCGACGGTAAGGGTGGGGGGAGTGAGGGGGCAGTGGTTTGATTGGCGACGAGGGCGGGGGAGGGAGGGGATGCTAATTCTAGGGTTTTCTTTTTCCTTTACAGTGGCATTTTCATGAAAATTAAGGGCACTTTTGGAGTTTCATGTCCAAATTTATCCGAATTACAATTATTGATTGATTAAGGGGGTCTACTATCAAAATTTAATACCCGAGGGGGTCAACGCGCAAACCCGAAATACACGAGGGGGGTCATTTGTCATTTTTTCTAATGATAATTAACAAAGTAATTTCAATAATGTTCAGAGCCGTACTTCTAGGGTTTTTTTTTTCCTTTTACAGTGGCAATTTGGTGAAATTTAGGGGCGTTATCGAAATTTCACGTCCAAATTTTTTGGATTACAATTATTGATAGATGGGGGGATCAATTGTCAAAATTAATATCCGAGAAGGTCAATCACCGAACCCACAGTGCACGAGGGGGGTCATTTGTCATTTCTCCTAATAGTAATGAAGTAAGTAATTTCAATAATATTCGGAGCAATAGAAATTAAACTGTTCATTTTATCATTCTTCGTGTATGTATAGAAATTACATTGTTCTTTTAAAAGTTAGAGGTAACAGCACAAATGGTCCCTGAACTTTGGGTCATTTTGGGGTGTAGTCCTTGTAGTTCCAAATTCGCAGAAGCAGTCCCTAAACTATTCAGTTGTAGTCCGTTCAATCCTTTTTCCCACGCCCGTCTATTTTTAGCCGTTAGTGTACCCCACGTAGACATGTCAATGGGTCGGGCTTGGCCCGGGCCCAGCGGGCCAGAAGAAGACCAGAGCCAAACCGGGCTTCGGGCCAGGCCCAATGTGAGGATATCCTGGCCTGGTCCAAGCCCCTAGGCCCTAACTTTAGGGCCGAGCCTGAATAAAAATTAATTTTTTAAAAAACAATTCTTTTTATCCATGTTTTATGTTATTAGAAAATTAAATTTAAGATAAATTTGTTCATAGGCCCTCCCTCCTTTTATCTCCATAAGCTTTTTATCAACTAATTTTTAAAAGGAAATTGTTCTATTATTGTTTTGACAAAAGATATTAAACGGGTTTTTGTCTTTTATATTCACAGGGTCGACAAAACACTAAGGTATTGGGATTGTTCAATTGTAAATCTCTACCTCCTTTTCTTTCTAATTTAGATTCTCAAAATAATTTCTTACTGCAGTGAAGCCTAGCTTTAGTTTTTGGACAGCTTAATGTTGTATAGCTAGCTGAGTAGCTATTGTTGTGGACATGGGTGTCACCCATCTGGTGTTCCTTGTTAATACATATCATTACTTACCAGAAAGAAGGTAGATCAGTTGTGCACTCATGAGTTGAACTATGATTGATTACCCACCTCTATTTTCATTTTTCATTTTAGTTCGCTATTCAGTCATAACAAAAAAGGGAACACCAAATGCTAGTAGTACAAGTATGAGTCCAAGATTGCCTACCCTTGCTTCTGTTCCTCCATTTACTTATGTTTGGAATCAGGTGCGAAAGAAAAGTGTCAGTGACGTGGGTAGAGTGAAAATGCATTGCATGCTTGTCTTAAATTTCTTGCCCATTCAAAATGATTTTCTATTCTTAGTGTACACTGCTTTTAGCGTTCATCTAATTGGGAATTTCTTGTTAAAGTTCATAGGTAAGATACCCAAGGGAATCGGGCCTGACCCGGGCCTTTTAGTGTCGGGTCAAAAATGGGCCATTTTAGGGCTGGGTCGGGCCCGTTTCTCAAATAATTCAGCATGCCCTGGCCCTGGCCCAAGCCCTAAGGGTTAAGGCCAGTCCAAGCCCAAAAAAGGGCCGAGCCAGCCCGCGGGCCGCCCAACCCTTTTGACATCTCTAGCACCACGATGGGGGCATTTTTGTCTTTTCTCCTTGTATTTCAGCCTCCACCACCGTCAAAGCTGCTGTTGTAGTCAACCATCATCCAAATCGACGGTGATGCCAACCACCACCATCAAAATTATTGTTGATGCAAAATGGGATAAATCTATGAAGGGTTACTCTCCATCGGTGTTCATGGCTTATGAGAAGCGGTGATAGGTGGTGAAGCTCATTCACATTTGGTGGTTGACAAGAATAGGTGGCAGGACCTGAGCGTTTGGGTGATTGGCAGTTGATGGATGTGTGGTGGCGCTTGGGGATCGCGGTGGCCAACGATGTGTGCTGTAGTGGAGCGGTATGCATCACCATGGAAGAGACGCGGCGACAATATGCCTAGTGGTGGGACTTGAGTGACGACAGTAGTGGGTGGGCAAATCCATGGAGGCCGCATCATGGGTGGTCGATTGGTGGCGTTGGTGGCCCTCAGCCATGCTGGGTGGTCGTGAAGGTGAAGGGCAGCAGTTACCGACGGTGTGTTTGCATGTCTACTGGGGTGTGTGCGAGAGAGTTGTGTGTGTGTGTGTGTTGTGTAATGGCATTTAGAAATGGGGGCCTCTGCTCAATTAGTGGTCGATAATGGCAGAAAAGTGATGGCGACGACAGCACGGCAAAAGAATAGCGACGACGGCGATGGTGGAAGGGTGGCGACGGCTGTGATGAGAAAGAAAAATGATTTAGGGTTTAGGTTATATTAATATCCAATGACGGTGTTACCCTTAATAAAAAAATCTTAAGCTTTGTAAGGAAGGGCATTTTTGTCAAAAGTCTGAAATGTAAGGAAAAAGACAAAAATGCCCCCACTGTTGGCACACTAACAGCTAAATATAGACGGACGTGAGAAAAGTGACTAAACGGGCTAAAATTAGAAACTACAAGGTTGTTTGTACGAATTTGGAACTACAAAGACTACACCCCCAAAATGGCCCAAAGTTCTGGAACCATTTGTACAGTTAGTTACCTCTAAAAGTTAAAAATATCCTCAATTAAAGAAATCTTTTAAATTTAAAAGAGGGTAATTTAAGTAGAAAAATGTTTAGCCATTAAAGTTTTTTATGTAGTAAAGTCAAAACAATCTGTAACTCTAATAAAAGTATATATATTCGAACAAGGATATTTTATGAAAAGAAACTTGATATCATATGAGAAGTCAAAAGGTACCCTTGGTTTTTAATGACACTCTTATCCAAAAAGGTATTTAATTGGAAAAAAAATATTTTAAGTCAAAAATACCCCTAATTATCACTAATCATTTATGAATACTTTAATTTAGTAAGGACATTTAAGAAAATAACCATTTAATTCTATCCACTCGTTTATATGTTTTATATAAATGTAGATACGGATACAAAGGGGGAGTGAGTAATTAACTAATCTGGAAAGGGCTTGAATTCTCAAGAATGGACGCTTCAAATGGACTTCCAGGGCCTCAACAGTCCATCCGCCACATGCATCCTTAGCAACAGCACTTCATTTGCAAAATATTCAGTTGCAAATTCAAACATGGAATCCAATGAATCACCAGAATGAGAACCGACATGGGTCTGGGATATCGTTCAAAGATGAACTAGTTTGTTTTATATTTAAATCTAGGTACACGGAGCAGGGAAACATTCCTCAAATTTACAGCCTAAATGTTCACCATACCAAATATGGGAAACTAGCGATACATAGTTGTTTTGCCCGCTTGGTAATTTTTAAAAACCTTTAATTACCGGAAATAAACTTGAGGATACCTTCCAGCCGATATGGTGTATCAAGGAGTTGAGCGTACAAGGAATTGCAACTGGCATGCTACTGCTACAAATGTATATACAGTGACAGGAACCTCTTGCACTGGGCGAGCCTTCATGAGTAAATGAACATCAAGCCTATCCTCCTATGGTGTAAAGGTCTGTCCCCCTCTGCCTTTCCCCCAATATTTCAAAACCTAGTGCACAAGCAAGCAATAAAATGCACAGTGGGCATCTTTGGCCTAGTTATTCTGCACCTGATATGGCTTTGCATTGCCAACTGTATCTCGTAAAGTACCTGCCCCCAAATTTTTGAGAACCTAGAGACATAATCGAAACATCATGATCAGCACAAAAAGGAAACATTCTTGAAAGGGGAATTAAATGACTTCAAATATTTTGAAGCAATTGAAATGCTAAGGCAAGGAAAAGAAAGGGAAGAAGAAAAAAGAAGACAACGCTGATTTTGCCCGCTATCACCAAAAAGATGTATAAAGATCAGCATACAACCAAAGACAACCACCATCACAAAGATTAACTGAATAAGAACATTATCTAATTATTCCAAAGAAAAAAGGGGGAGATCATGCAGCTACTCAACAAACTTGAGACCACGATGGAGAACGGGCCCTTTGTGCATCCAACCATTATCTGAGACCAAGGTTTAGTGAGTTGAGATATGCTACATCAATAGAAAGCATACCAGACACGACGTCATAATTCTGCGAAACCAATGAAAATCAAGCAACTCAGCAATATACTATTAAAACAAAATCAAAAGTAGGAATAAAATTAATCACATTTCTCATGCACACAAGGGAGAACGAGAGAAGGGAACCGAAGTGCTAGGGCGATGCCTTACTTTCGTTTAAGTTTCCAGTTTGAGAAGTAAATTGGTTATTATACTTTTAGAAAAGAGTGTTCACTTTTGGGGCCTTCTTTTGGAAACTAGATTTTGGATTCCATTTTGAGATCTGCAGTTCAAACTTTTGAGCAGCCTTTTATCTGTTGACTCGGTATATGGTGGCGCCCCCTAATTTCTTTGAGTTGTCAAGGTCTTCCCCTCCATCGGGACACTCAAATCCCAGTTCTCTTTTTCTTTTTTATCTTTCTTTTTTCAAACATTCTTGCGGATCTAGAATTTTTATCCACGGTTGTGAAGGACAGGCAACTACAGAGTAATAAAAGAGGGAAAAATCAAAGCATACAAAGTACTGACTTTGTGAAAACCAAGGAGTCAGATTTGGGAACTGAAAACCAAAAGCCAAAAGGCTGTCAAATAGGCCCTCAGGTTGGAAGATAGATTTCACCTTACCGCCAACCAATTGTAGTCTTTATGTGCCTATCATTTGAACACTCTGCTGATAATGTACAGTGTCGACTGAACCCTAACTCTGGGTGGTCTGAAGATGGGAGCGTGTGACTTGCAGGAAAAGATCAGAGTGGCAATTGGTACATACCATATTTGTGATGTTGCCTCTCCAATAAACTATCTAGTCCCCAAAAAGGGGAATAATTAAAAAACCAAAATGGCGAACTTGGATAGGCGAAATTTGAAGCAATTCATGTTAGTGCCCTGGTGTAATCTGTCAGTCGTGCAATTGGTGGCTTGTGCGTGAGGGGGGAGTGTCTTAAAAGAGGCCCAAACGGCCAGGCGGCAGAAATCACAACCCAAAAATTAAATACCCCAAAAGCTCCGCAAACTCATCATGAAATCTAGGAAGGCAGTAGACTACTGCCAGTAGTCAAGCTTGGAGAAAAAGGCATGCAAGTGACTAAATGGAAGCTTAACCCCACCCATGCAAGCAATTAGCTGGACGCTCAGGTTGAGTCAACCCCATCAAATGTGGATCCATTCTTCTCCTAGCAAGCAGACCACAAAAGACACAGTGGTAATGATCTCCATAGTTCTCGTGCCCCTGACATCTTCACTCCACACCAACCCCTCAGCAACTTCTCAATAAACTTGACAGTATGCGCTGCAACTTAAACATGGAAAGGATAAGGTTCGACATGGCAAGACCTTCTTCACAGACAATAAGCACCGTCTCCCCATCCATACAGAAAATGCAAACTGCGGCATGTGCAGAGCTTTGACGAATACTCCTCCAAGGGTATGGACCTCTTGGGTGATCACATAGAGAAGTTCGAAAGGAGAGAAGACCCCCTCCTACCTATCCCTTTTGAACATAAAGCTCCAAAGAGCAAGTTGAACTTAACAGGAGGTCACACACTTTAACAACTTCAGATATGATAAGCATAGTGGGCGAAAGGGGATTCATGTAATCCAAAGGACTAATTATTCAAGAGAGAAAAGAGTGCCAGACATGCTGTAACAAAAGTTCACGTTGGATAATTCACAAGATATGGGGTTAAAAAAATGAGGCATTCTCAGAAAGAGGACAACCAAGTTACCTAACATGACAGTAAATGAGAGAATCTTCGATAAGTTCTTTCCCCAAAGATTGTCAACCACATAATCCCACTATAAGCCTTCATTTCTTCTTTTGCAACACTAGACTTCGTATCTTCTTTTGCAACACTAGACATGCCAAACGACATCAAACCAGATGCTCTTACATCAAAGGAATTATGTTTAGCCACCCCTCCCCCATCTCTTGTTAAGATTCACACAAGTCTGAGTTTGAGTAAGAAGTAACAAACTGGGATCCAGGGACTTTAAACACTGGGATCCACTATTTTTAAACGCATGAACCAGGGTGTGCCACCTCATTTGAGAGTCAACAGTAGGATAGAAATTTGGAAGAGTAGCACCCTCCCTGCGAAGCCAAGCATACTTCTACAGTAAAAACGACTGGAAAGAATAAAAAACCTCCATATCCAATCTGCCTTAGTAAAGAATGAAACAATAACTTGATAAAAGTATGGAGTGCTAAGCTTAATTGAAGAAAAGTGTGCCCTTGTTTACAGATCATCCCGCTTCTTTCTACCACTAGGCTACCCCCATATGAAAGGGAACCACTTCCTTTGGGCATGTTGAAGACATCCTGCTGATGAATGTTGTATGTGCCCTTTAGCAAGTAATCAATTAATTTTAAAATACCAACACTTGTCATTTAAGAAGGCCATTTGATTTTCAGCATTTTCTTACTACTATTTCCTGACTTTTTCTTTACAGAAAAACAACCACCCGTCTCCCCACCCCCTGAAAGAAATTAAAAACAAAAAATCATTTCCTTGTTCGATCTCTTTTTCATACCAACATTGTTTTGCTTTATTCTCAAAACTTTTATATGCTGAAACGAGAAATCATAGATTCTCGAAAAAAGGCAAAGAATAGAAATAAGTGTAGTACCTCATTTGCATCTTTGAAGTAGCTATACTTGTCTTTCTTTGGCCACCTGACTAGCCAACATCTGATGGAAGACAAATTGTTAAAAATAATAAGATATTACACATTATATAGACCAAAAATTGGATTTTTCCCCCACAAATTCTCTGACAAGAAATGTAAAGCGAGGTAGGGTTAGGAGGGAAACTAGAGGTAAACCTTGGAAAAGAAAGCTGGTTTCTCTTTCTGAGAGAAGAAGGATGAAGGAAAGCAGTGTTCCACATTCTGATTACCACATTACCATATCTACTTCTCTCTGAAATAGGGAAAGGTTACAAAGTGGTCGCCTGGTTTCTCTCTCGCCTTTGACCAGAGAGAAGCTTCCCTCTCTTCCTCCCCGCTTCTCCTTTTCTACAGAACACTGGACACCTTTCTTACCCTCATTTTCTTCCTCACACTAGCCTCCTAAATGGGGCTACTAGAGACTCACTAATCTTAATTCACGAGTTTCAATCCTAAGAGAATTGATTAACAAGACAAAAACTGATACAGTAACACTAGATACGTCCAACCCGATATAATCAAGAACAGAAAGTTTCAGTAACATCACAAGATTCTTATAATGATGGTAAGAGAATCATCACCATGTTTTTGTGGACGTGAACCGCCTGACGTAAAATTATGCTTCAGCGGGGTAAACACGCTGATTAAGGTCTGAGCATTCAAATTGAATTATTTAATGATGAAATTAACAATGAAATTTGCTCATGGTTTCTGACCTTTCTCTTCCGAGGCGACGTGCAAGTTCTTCAGCTAAGGCTTGACCAGGTATGTCACTGTCAGTTGCCAGGATGATCCTCGATGCCTAAAGGAACATCAGGCAGAATTAACAGAGTAATAAAATTAGCAAAAGTAATATGAGAACAAGAGTTGATTCTATGACTGGTGGCCAACGATTATATACCTTATCCAAATACTCTTTACAGTTCCATAGATACGGGAATCTCGTATCCTAGCTTCAGACACAAGCATATAGGGATAAATATAAGACAGCAAGTAGCAGATGAAATCTATAAATTTAGATCTATGAGAAGATAAAACCTAATAGCTACACTAGCGGTACAATAAGGCAAGACGAGATAGAACATCTGCTAGGATGTTATTATAGAAAAATTTCCAACTGCAAAGAGGATATCACACTTATACAAATTTGCTAAAACCATAACCAGATAAGGCGCCTTCATTCATAGAAAGACTACTACCAACAGATGAGGAAACAATCACGCACTACCCCCATATCTAAATATTTTCATCACAATGGAAATGGTCCATGCAGCCTGTGATGGCCATATAGCTCGTAAATACAATCTGAAAATCATATTAATCAACAATGACAATGGAACCCACTGATACCTCTATGTCACAACCAATATAGCAGCGGAAAGGGCGGTAATAACTACATGTTGAAACTTAACTGTCAGCGACTGGCCAAGATGTTGATATGTGAGGCCAATGCAGTTGAGAAGTTAAGAGAAACAATTTTGCATCATTTACCAACATGACCACCGACTTAAAAAATCCCCCCCAAGTATAAACAAGGAAAAGAGTTGAAGGCCTATAAGTCTTGCCAAAAAGGATCCGAAACGAATAATTTAAACCCGTAAAGAGACTGCAAACTCATGCCGAAAAGATTCCCAGACGAAATCTAAAGCCCGTAAAGACTCTATCTCAAGAATAACCAACATTTCAACCCAAATAAAACTTCATGGTGCATCATTGAAAGGACACTAGGTCACATCAATCATGACATTATATTGTATTAGATAATAACTTATAAGTTTGCCTTTCAGTTTAGTTTAAGCAACAATTCATGATCAGTGAACCTAAACATGAGCCAATGTTAGCAAACTTCATGCCAATACTATATTTGCTAACTTTTTACTGAAATCAAGTGACATGGTCAAAAGTATTTCTGACATTGAAAATCAGAATGACCGGCCAATTCTGTTCCATGCATGTGGTATTCTTGATGCCCAGTGATATGAGGTTGCGACACAACACAGACAAGATAAGACGGACAATCTCAGAAGGGCCCTCTTTTTAGTAGAAAAGGCCACCGGCGGTTGGACAATAAGGGAGACTGTCAAAATAGTGTTAGGCAGGTATATATTTGCTTAAGATGTGCCATATGCGTCCAAGATGTCAAAGATTGGAGGTATCAGGCAAGTGCCAGTTTAACCACAAGCCTTTTCATTAGTTCTATGGTACACAATAGCGTTAATAAACAACAGGATCAGCTCTAACCTTTTCTAAAGATGGTAGTTCTTTGGCTGAGACCTTCTGTGGCGCGCCATCAGGAACGCTAACACAAGTAAGGAGCCCAGCCTGCTCCATTGAAAGCTTATCTATTTCACCTTCAACCTATGATCACCATCACGGTAGTAAGAGATGCTTATCGGGTGGGGTGGGGGTGGGGGGTAGTAGGGGAGTTTCAGGAATTACAATGATAAGTTCATCCACACTATTTATGTTGTCAAGTCCGTATAGTATCTTTTCTGCACCCTTTTCCTGAAGATAAAACAGCGCAAGTCCATAAATAATTTAGTCAGGATACTTCTATGAATCGTTCATATCGTCAATTAGGTACGATATTTAGCAAAACAGACGCCTGCCTTTTATAACAAGAAATATTCTACTACCAACATATAAATAGGACAAAAAATAAAGCACATATACAGAACCACCAATTTAGACACAACATGCATACGTTGGTAAAATCTATATATGTCGTTACAGTGTCTTCCAACTTGTTGTACAAACCCTTATGTGTGTTCCATGCCACAAAAGCTACAGACGGCCATGCATGGTGTTCCATGACAATTGCAACACAATTGAAGCCTGTTAGTAGCTTCGTAAAATGAACAATGAGCTACATGTCTGAAGGACAAGAAGAAAAGTATAGCAAGTCCAAAGCACTTCAAACGTCTGTAGTAACATAATATATGACTATCTGTAAGGATTAGGGCTGGTACCTTTGGTCTCAGCATTCAAAAGTCTTTAGTTGTCTAGGTTTCAGTTTCACCGTATCCATTTTAGGTTGGAAAAAACTGATCATACCTGGGATGGAAGATCTTGCTAAATCTTATATTTCTTCAGACCTCATGTATAAAAGTTACTATATTTGGTTAGAGATTCTAAATCCCTAAGTTCCTACTTTAAGGGAGTCTATGGTGTGGTCTTATATTTCTTCAGACCTCATGTATAAAAGTTACTATATTTGGTTAGAGATTCTAAATCCCTAAGTTCCTACTTTAAGGGAGTCTATGGTGTGGTCACTCCAGCCAATTAGCAACTTAGAGACTTCAGTATTATGTAATGAGAGACTCTCTCTCTCTCTCTCTCTCTCTCTCTCTCTCTCTCTCATCTGTTGAAGGCAGATGGAGTCTGTCTCTCATTGAAAGAGGTCTCCCCTCTTTGGTTGACTAAGGTTTATGTCACCGAAAGAGGATGGCCTGGCTCTGTTTGAAGACACTACTACAGAGACAAAAGAAGAAAACTGTAAAATCTCAAGCTCAGAGACATCAACTGTAAGTCCTGATCAGATCAGTGTAACGAACTGAATTATAAAATAGGAAAACAATCTCAACTGAAAGAGTTGAGCCCCGGAGTTTTCTTAATCACAAGCATTGAGCCCAATTTTGGTTACAACATAGTTCCCTTCTTAATGCTAAGCATCAGAATACACAATTAGAGATGAGGATGGAGGCTTGTTTCAGTTACAACAGACGCAACTAACTCTAGCAGGAATCTCCTACAGAAAGATTCCCTTATTCCTGACGTCAGCATATAACCTAACTAACTATAGAATTATTTCCACCAAAAAAAGTGAAAGCTCTGTCTGGCAAATATTGATGATGTAAAAACTACCCTTTGTCGCAATATTAACCAAAGATATTTGAGCTCAAGCTGCTCCAGAAATTGCTGGAACTGATGTAATCACTGCCTAGTGTATAGATGCAGTTTTACTTTTAGAATACAGAAAAGATTTGAGTGCTAAATCTCGTTTGGCTTAGTTTCACGAAGTCGTTTAGCTTAGCTTCAAAAGGCTGTAATGCAGCCAATGTCAACTAGTGACGTGGCAATTTTCACTTAATTTCTAGTTTGAATTTAAATTTCAGCCGTATATTAGGGAGAAACAGTGTAATATCCCGAACTTCGGGAGCCGGTTAAAATATATGTAAATTATGGTTTTGGTGATGAAAAATAATAAAATGAGTGATAGAGTATATTTTAGTGATGTTTAATTAAATTAATTAGGATTAGATTAATTTTTGGGGCTTAAATGTAATTATATAAAGTTGGGGGTTATTTTGTAATTTTGAAAACTTGAGGGGCCAAAGTGCAAATTTTGAACGTTTGCAACATGTGTCACAATTGGGGAAATCAGATCATGCATGGTGGCCACCTCCTTATTGCATTAAGCTGACTCAGGGTTGGAAATCATAGAATATTTGGGATAAGATTAAAGAGGTTAAATATAAAAGGAATATTCTGGGGTGAAAAATGCAATTAAGGAAAACTTAAGAACAATCTGAAGAACCTGAAAAACACACACAGGGGAAACTACGGGAAGAAGGAAAAAAGAGAGGAAAAAGGAGGAAGGAAAAAAGAGAGGAAAGGAGGAAGAAGGAGCGGAAGAAAAGGAAAAAGGATTGAATCTAAGCCCTAATAAGGTACGAACCTTGAACCCAAAATTGTAGAAATTGGTTGAATTTGTTTATATATATATGTATACATATGCTTCGGTCGAATATACATATATTCAGGATGGAAATTGAAAGGGAATCTTGATAACTTGTGTAATACAAGAATCTAAAGCACAATCAAGAAGAGAAAGTGATTAGGGTTCCGAATTTGGCAAGGTTTCAGTGTGCGTGGGTGTGTGTTTCAGTGTGTTTTTATTGTGTTCTTTAATTTTGGTAATGGGTATGGATCAATGTGGTGTAATTATGTAAACTGGATAGATTTAGGCCATTAAAGTGTAAATTGCAATGCGATTGAGTGATTAAAAGTGAGGAAAAGTGAGAAATCCGTGCATAATTATGGGATGAATATGCCCAGGTGGGTAACGGCTGAAGGAGGAAGAAGGCTTGTGTGTGTTTTCAAGGTGTGATAGTGTGTGTTCGAATCTGAATAGTAACTTGTAATTGTCGCTAAAGATGAAACTTTAATAAACAGGTTCTAATTTGAATTTCTAAAAATAGTTAAGGTAAGATTTAGCCAAAGTACAAAAAAGAGAACCCAGATATGTTTAGGAGACCTACATCGTGGAAAATTTTCAGATTTTTCCGATGTCAGGAAGGGGGTCAACCGATGCTGGAATTTTGAAACTTTACAAGGGAATATAAAATATTAAACTAGCGCGGTTTTGCGCGAAAATTTCACGAGAACCTTAGGATGCTGAGAGGTTCCATTTCTCAAAATTTTGGAGGTCATTCTGAAGTCATTAACTATTTTTCGCCGAACCGGCTTTTAAGCGCTCAGTCCGGACACTAGTTCGGGATTTTAGGTTAAAAATTCTCTAAAATACTTTCTAGGCCAAAAATGACTTCAGGATGTTTAAAATAGCGTTTTAAGATATTTTTAAAAAATTTTGGTGCCGGAAACCCCAGGAGAATTTTGGTAATTTACCACCCCGAGGGGGGTATTTTAGTAATTTTACCATAAAGGGTATTTTTGAGTAAAGTTACATACAATAAGTATATTTAGGTGATTCTACTTACGGGAAGGCCGTTTGGGTGATTTAAGTCCGAGAGGGGCATTTTAGTAATTTTATACCTAAGGGCATTTTAGTAATTTTGCATACCCGGTGAGGGAGGTTTATTTTGGGAGTATGTGTGAGTCCGCATTAAGTTATAATATTGTACTGTAGGTTGTGTTCTAATGATTCGATTATTCCGTTTAGATAAAGCTAAAGACTTCATGTTAGGATAATTTAGCTGCGGATCTAGGTAAGGGATTATATCTGAACCCTGAGTAAAGACTTTTGTCCGAACCCTTATTTGAAAACTTGTACTTGTAACTACTCTTTTGAATTACTTACGACTAATGTCGAACTCTGAAGTATGTGTTGATATCAGCATGTGATCGCTCAGAAAACCCTAATATTGAACCTAAATCGATTATTTGAAAATCTTGTGATGCTCGCATGTATTGCATGCTGAGCAAATCTGATCATTGTTTGTATCTGTTCTTCCGAATTGTTGTGCCTAAATCCGATAACTATTCGCAATCGTTTTGCTGTTTATTTGTGATTTTCTTCTGGAATTTCGTTTCGAATGATGACTTATACAGTATGTTATGGTTATTAAAATCTGATCTGATTCTGGTGAAATGAGCTTATGCTCATTGATATTGTTGATTTTTCTGTGTTGACCTGAGTTTCCATTCTGTGGGAGAGCATAATAAGGCTGGTTTGAATCCTGCATGAAACGCATGCTAGCACCCAAGTGGACTAGTAATTATTTTGGTACATCATGTATATAGTAGATTAAGACTGCATAAAGACCGCCAACCATCAACAAAAGCAAGGCGATCAATGGAAGTGGACTAGTAGCGGTTAACAAGCAGTCCCACGACTACATAAAGACCGACAGCCATCAACAAAAGCAAGGTGATCAATGGAAGTGATCAACAAGTAGACAGTTGTCAATAGGAGCGTGGCAATCGATGGCAATGGTTGACAAGCCACTTTTAGCAGAGGATAGAGACGAACAGTTACAGGAAATTGGGGAACGGTTACGGATAAGCAAGTATAAAAGAAAGAGAAGGACAATAGGAAAAGGTCATCAAATTCACACATCAAACCTGACTTGAAGAAATCACGTTTAGAATGCAATCAGATTTCTTTTTCTTTTCTCTGTCAAATTTCCACGTGATTTGCCTTGTACAGATAGAGAATCCCGTCCGTTATCGTACTCACATCCAGTGCATTATAAAAATTGTCTTTGTTTTAGTGGGTGCATTGTCCATAGAGTTGTTGAGTATTCGGTCTATAGTAAGTTTCCATTTTTAGTGAAGTCCTCAGGCCCTAAAGACAAAAAGATTTCACACTTTTAATCGATGTGCGGATGCACAAATCAATTGTGAGTTTGCCTACAGTGCAAACACATAGGTAGTAGACTTGATTAGAGGCTTTGGCACACTTAGGAAATTTGAGCATTTAGTGTAATCAAATAACTAATTCATTTTGAGAACTTTGGAATTAGAATTTTGTAATGGCTTTTTAGGCGTCGTTTATAATTTTGTTTTAGTTGGATTTGAAGAGGATGCATTCTAATTAAGTCTTTATCTTACGGAGATAATATGTCGCTAATAAAATAAAAGATGCTCTGCTTTTTACCTTGGTGGAACTCAAAATATGGTGGGATGTATTTCACTTAAGGACTTTAAATTTTAGTAACAGCTTCCAAAGTCGGGGACTTTACATTTATTAAGGAGAAAAGTAAGAAAAACAATTATCGGATTCCAAAATATGAGGTGGTTGAGGACACGATATCTCAGGCAATACCACAAGTTAAATGTTAAGAAGCACAAAAGACTGTCCCTTTCTCAATTATTTTTCAATGAATAAGCATATGAACCATATTAAGAGAATTTTGTGTAACATTGCAAATTGCATCTCCAAACATATTATTGTGCAAGTACCTGCCAAAACTTTTTGTTCAAAATGCTCCTGTACTTGCAGTTGACAAGCACACCATTTCTTCTGTAAGTAAAAGCAATGGCATTCTGCGAAGACATATACACAATGTGAAAGTAAACGACTAAACTACTGCTTGATGAAGAAAATCAGATTTAGACAAAGGAAATAAAATAAAGTGCCAAGTCATTCACTAGCCTAGTTGGAGGATACAAATAAGCGTCAACAAGAACTACAAATGGAAATGCTCAGCAAAGGAAAGACAACAAAGAAATGTGGTGGGTAGAAAGTTCCATCACATGACTTCCACAAAAACGAAAAGCTTAAAATGACTGCTGAGGTTACCAGAGTTACACGATTCCCTTCCACCCCTAGTGTCCCACGTACAACTGTCCACAAAGCGAGATAAGGAACTTTTGAGTGCCACACTTAAAACCTAGCGAACTGAATATGTGAACACCTAATTTTGGTAACCTAGTATTCTATTTAATTTTGGTTAGCAATTTATCACGCCGCAAAAAGCGCCTGATCTACTAAGCACGCTATTGGCGAGTCAACCTCAAAACTAAGCAGAGTTTTACTATTATATTCTTTAAATCTAAATGGAAGCGATATATCCAAATGTCTCACTCAAAGTACACTTCTGAATCAATATTAACACAGCTTGCTTCGAGACCCAAAGTAAAACCGACATTGCTTTTGCTAATTCGAATTCAAGGGTGATATAAAATCACCTAAACAGTAAACATGTCCGTAGCCTTGGACCTTTGACTACCGGAAGCCATCGGGACCCATCTCCCTTGCTGGTCAATAGTGGAAGCTGTCAGAAAAAGCGGTTATCTTGATCTTACTAACGCAATTCTTTTTTTTTTCTCTCGGGATAGGGCCTCCTCTCAAAAGAAGACCTTTGACATCGTTCCCAAAGCATAAACCACTTGACTCAGTAAGCTCCTCCATGCAAACTTCAAGAAGTTCACATGAAAAAGAAGGGCATTGTGCCTTCCTTCCGGAAACTGGTATGACCTTAAGATCAATAGAGCAGGGGGGAAAATACGATCTAAGACTAAGAATCTTTGGCGCCTTCCCAAATTCAACAGATTCCACTATAGCAACTAAACTCTTCAGATCGGGAATCGTGACCCTTTACTCTCACGCCATACAGAGCGACGGTGGCTCCATACGGGGATAACATGATTGTTAAGGAATATTATATATTCCTTAACAATCACGCCATCCCGGGTGTGGCTCCATACGATGGCTCCACACAGAGTCGATACGCACCCGAGCCACACGCAGGATTTAAGAATTTAAAAAAATAAAAAAAAAAATGTTGGACCCTTTACTCTATAAAAAAGCAACGATAGCTCCATACGTGACCCTTTACTCTCACGCCATCCCGGGTGTGGCTCTATACGGTGGCTACACACAGAGCCGATACGCACCCGAGCCACACCTGGAATTTGAGAATTTATTAAAAAATAAAAAAAATGTTGGACACGCACCTGACATGCACCCACGCCGCACCAGACCCGTACCCGGTGCCGGCACTTCACCCTAAGTGCCGCACCGCACCGGTGCTTCATAGATGCATGGGCGGAACTATATGGTAACAGGGGGGCCGCTGAAGCACCCCCTGATCTTTTGAAAGAAATTTTTTTTTTCCAGTGATGTTATATGCTGATGTAAACTATATCTACATTTGTGCATGCTGATGTAAACTAAAATCAACATATGTACAAATATGTTAATTTTAATTTAATTTTAGTGATTATATATATATATGTTAATTTTTTGTTTAATATGTTAATTTTCATTTAATTTCAGTGATTATATAGAAGTTTAGAATATATGTTTGGTTAATTTAATTTCAGTTTGATTTCAGTGATTATATAGAGAATTAAAATAAGTTCTTAAAAAAAATTAGGGTTAATTACTCACGGCACCCTTGAGGTTTACCCTAAAATACACACAGACCCCACTATCTTTGAAAATTACACTCCGCTCCAAAAATTAAATTTTCTTTGACGGTGTTAACGGCTGGTCATAAAAAGACGTTTCTACCCCCGTATATAACTACACAGTGTCTCTTGGGTTTTGGAGGGAAATTAAGACATGGCTCTTGGGTTACAGACTTCGAGAGAGAAGAGAGAGGGAAGTTGGTACAGAGGGAAAATGGGATCAAAATCGATCCCGTTTCTTGCAGGCCGCGAAATCGAACCCAGCGGCGAAGACAACGACGACGGTAGCCCTGAACGGTGGTACTCGAGTGAAGATCGTGGACGGTTGTGCAAACACGAAGGTATGTTTTCATACCCTTTTTATCTGATCGCAATCATTTCGTATAGTTTCTTCGTTTTTTTGAAACTGCTATGAATGATTTTTAACAACGAAGCCTTAATTTCAGTCTCTATTCTGTTTACGCATATGCATGTTGAGTCTCTGCTGTATGTAATCATGGGCATGTTGAGTGTATGGTTATTGCATGTTGAGTGCATGGTTTTTGCATGTTAAGTGTATGGTTATTGCATGTTTAGTATATGATTATTGCATGTTGTATGTAGCACTAGCAGAAAACCCTAACTAGAGCCCTAATTAGAGCCCTAATCGAAAGCCCTAAATTGAAGCCATAATCAAAAGCCCTAAATTGAAACCCCAATTGAAAAGTCAATTGAAACCCTAATTGACTAAATCAAATTAAATCCCTAATCGACACTGAAATTGAAGCCCTAATTCAATTTCGTTTTCGAAACCCCAATTGACAACACAATTGAAACCCTAATTGACTACTTAATCAAATTAAATCCCTAATTGACACTGAAATTGAAGCCCTAATTCAATTTTATTTTCGAAACCCCAATTGACAGCTCAATTGAAACCCTAATTGACTACTTAATCAAATTAAATCCCTAATCGACACTGAAATTGAAGCCCTAATTTAACTTTGTTTTCGAAACCCCAATTGACAGCTCAATTGAAACCCTAATTGACTACTTAATCAAATTAAATCCCAAATCGACACTGAAATTGAAGCCCTAATTCAATTTCATTTTCAAAACCCCAATTGACAACTCAATTGAAACCCTAATTGACTACTTAATCAACTTGCCCATTTAAGAACTTAAATTAAGGCCCTAATTGACACCCAAATGGAAACCCTAATAGATAACTAATTAATATACCTAATTGACAGCTTTGTTAAAGCCCTAATAGATAAATAAAATAATATTATTTCAAATTGGCAAGTTAATTACAGCCATGTTTGACAGTTTAATTGACATCCAAGTTAACTCTCTTTGTATATACATTACAGAAATGCATACCCTGCTGGTCCACTACTGTAACACAGCCAGAGAGGTTGAGAATGTAGATCCAGACAGCTACAATTACATGGAGTTGCTAAGTGATGCAACTGAGCTATGTTTAAAAGACCTCCCCCCTAGGCTAGGTTTATGCATTGACATGTACTTCATGTTGCCTAGAACTCAGGTCAGAGTTGAAATAAATTCTGATAAGGCTTTAGTGGACATGTTTGCACTATATGAGAACTCTAGGGATATACATGTCTACTTAGAGACTAATAGGGCTGAACCTGGGGCAGTTTGTTATCCAGGATCAAGTAGTCAGGCAGCTAGAAATGAGGACTTGAATGAAGTAGAAGAAAGTGAAGGGGACAACAGTGATGAAGAAGAAGAAAGTGAGGGGGAAATACATCTGTCCAGTGATGATTCTGAGGACTTTGATTGGCAAGGAGTAGGAGTGAGTGATGAAGAGTCGGGGACTAATGATGAAGACACTGAGACAGATGATGATAAGCCAAGTGATGAAAAGTTGTCAGAATGTGATGATGATGATGAAACCCCCTTGTACAACAGTGATGAGAATGTAGATGTGGCAACAATAAATGTAGACAGATTTATGAGTGGGAAGTTGTTTCAACACAAGGAAGGGGAAAAAATTGAACTGCATCAGGGTTTATTGTTTGAAGATGTAGATCATTTTAGGGCAACTTTGAAGGACTATACCATTGAGAATGGGTTTAAACTGGTAAGAGACAAGAATGAGAAGACAAGGGTGGCTGCTCATTGTGGCAGCCCTGGATGTGCCTGGAGAATACGTGCAACCAGTATCCCTGATGGCATAACATTTAAAATTAAGAAGTGTGGCCCTGAACACAATTGTGTAATGGCCACTACTAACAAAGAAGCCAATTCCACTTGGATCTCAGAGAAGCTGTTTAAATACATTAGGGGAAATCCTGACATCAGTTTGGGTGGTCTGCAAGAATTGTTGGCTGAGAAGTTTGGTGTAGAGGCCAATAGAATGCAGCTCTATAGGGCCAAAAGGAAGGCACTAGAAAAAATAGAGGGGTCTCATGCTGAGTCATACAAGAAGTTGTAGAGGTATGGGCATGAAGTGATGAGGACTAACCCTGGTAGCTTGTTCAAGCTTGAAACCCAAAGGGTTAGTCCTAACTTGGATTTGCCTCACTTCCATAGGCTCTTCTCATTTACAGCTATCCAAGATGGCTTTAGACATGCTTGTAGGTCCTTTCTTGCAGTTGATGGATGTCATCTCAAGGGACCTTTTGGAGGTGTTACTGGCTGCTGTGGGTCTTGATGGGAATAATGGGTTGTTCCCTGTGGCTTTTGCTGTGGTTGAGAGTGAGAACACACAGAGCTAGAGGTTTTTTCTACATCATTTATTCAGCATAATTGGGGATGGTTCTGGGGCTAAGCCATGGGTATTTATGTCTGATGGCCAAAAGGATATTGAGAATGCCTTAGCTGAGATCATACCATAGGCAAGTCACAGGAGGTGCTGCAAGCATCTCTACTATAACTTCAAGGCTAAGTACCCTGGCATCAAGTTGAAAACATATTTCTGGGCTGTTGCTAAGGCATATAATGTTGATGACTTTAACCTTGCCATGGGTCAAATGAAGGACTGCTCACCAGAAGCAGCTGAGTGGTTGAGTGGGCATAAGTTAGAGAGTTGGGCTAGGCACACTTTTGACCATGCTGTTAAGAATGAGCATGTAACTAGCAACATTGTTGAGTCCTTCAATAATTGGCTAGGGAACTTGAGAGAAAAACCTGTGCTATCTTTGGTTGATACTATTAGGACTAAGGTTGATGTCCAAGGTGCATGAAAGGTTTGAAAATGCTGCCTCTTGGGATGGTAAGGTAGCTCCCAAGATTGTGAGAAAATGCAACCAAGCCATTGCTCAGTCTAGGCATTCTAACATAGTGATGTGTGCTGGGGGTACAGAATTTGAGGTGGTTGATCTTGGGAAGGTGCATGTGGTTGATCTTCAAATGAGGAGTTGCTGTTGTAGGGTTTGGAATATAACTGGCATACCTTGCAAGCATGCAGCAGCATGCAGCATGCATCAAAACTAGGAGAATGGAAGTATTAGATTGTGTGGATGTATGCTACAGCAGGGACACATACTTGAAGACCTATGGTGGGGTCATGCACCCAGTGCATGATGAGTCCCAATGGCAGCCTGCTCCAGGGGATCCCTTGCAACCTCCACCATTAAGAAGGTTGCCAGGAAGGCCAAGAAAAGAGAGGAAAAGGGTTGCTGATGAACCTGCTAAGGAAGGCAAGAGGTCATGCACCATAAAATGTGCAATTTGCAAGGAAATTGGGCACAACAAAAGGACCTGTCAGAGGGCACATGTGAGAGGCATTAGTAGGGGCACTGCTGCAGCTGGTGGCAGCCAAACTGGAGGCAATCAAGTGGGAGGCAGTCAAGTTAGCATGAATATGGATGTAAGTATACTAACTGTGGTTTTGATTTTGGTTTACTATGATTTAGTTTACTTTTGACTAATTGTAGTTTTAAATTTTTGAACAGGGAGGACCTACTGTGGGGGGTTCTAGTCAAGGAACCATGCCTTAGCTGCTGCTAGTGTGCAGTATTTTGTGTACATACATGGTGAAGATTCATTTTGTGAAGATCATTTTATGAAGATTACAGAAACTGTGCAAATTCCTTTTGTGAAGCTTATTGAAGACTTTGAAAATGGTTTCGATTGCTGTGACTAAAGACAAGTTTTGAAGTTAAAGTCACAGTGGGAATAGGTTAACTGTAGGTTACAGTTAGGTTGACTACAATATTCAAATTGTAAACTTTAGGTCTTAGTCAACATTGATGTTTTTAATCATGTTTGTCAACATTTGGATGATGTAAACTCTATTTGCACAATGTTAACATTTGGATAATGAATGGTGTTCTTAGTGAGCTAATGTGTACTCAGTTTCACTATGTTGCTCAGTTTTGAGATCTTACTTGTACAGAATGTGAAGTTGGGGACTTGGTTTGTGTATTGTCTTGGAGATTGAATTGAGCCGGTTGTGACCTGCATTTTGTGGTTGGACCATTTGAGTAGGTTAATTGCTTGTGCTCTTTGTGCAATGTGCACAAACCACAAGCCCCCTTAAGAAAGCAAAGATACTCCATTTGCTTAGAAAATAGATAACCAACCTCTTCATTTGCCTAGAAAATATATAACCAACATGTTCATTTCCCTAGAAAATTTCATTGCAGCCATATATACTTCATTACATTCATTACATGAACCCTAGAAAATTAGAGAGTACCATTTCTCTCATTTGTTGCATTACATAACCATACACCACATTCCTCATTTGTTAATGACAAAAACTATCATCAACATACACATCCATGAGGAAATTAAAGAACTAATAACCAACATCTTCAACATTGCTTGATTGGACTCAATTAGCTGTAATTTTTGACTCCTTACAGCTTCATTTGCCTCAAGCAAGTGCATCCTCGATTCTTCATTGGTTTCATGCCTTTGAATTTCTTCATAAACATCAGGTGAACAGATGATTGACCTTCCACTTGGCTTCAATGTTTCTCTATCAGGATTGCACCAACTAAACATGTTACATCCACCACTTGCACAAGTGAAGAACAACTTCCCCTTGCTTGGCTTCTCATCAGATTCAACAATTCTAAGACTTGCTCTCTTTCTACACCAGCAACTTATGTAGTTAAACCTTCGATCCATCCATTCCTCACTATTTCCTGATGTTGACATTTTTTTGTTAGAAGGGAAAGAATGAAGTGAAGGAAGAAAGGGAGGAAGGAGAAAGAAATGGGTCTGCAGAAGAGAAAGAGAATGAAGAAGAAGAAAAACCCTAAAGGGCAAGAGGGGTATTTATTCAAGAAAGGGAGGGCAGTTTGGGGATGAAAAATCCAAAAAGTAAGGGGTCAGAGAATCTTTAGACGGAGTTTGGGTCTCCATCAATTTTGTGGGGCTTTGTGAAATGCGGGTACAAACCTGGGAGAGCGGAGTGTAATTTTCAAAAGATAGGGGGTCCGTGTGTATTTTAGGGTAAACCTCAGCGGTGTCGTGAGTAATTAACCCAAAAAATTAATATTATTTTACTGATAAATTTTTTTGGTGAATTCGATATAATTTTTGCACCCCCTGAAAAAAATTCCTGGTTCCGCCCCTGAATATACCCTTATCTAGGGTCTCTTGAATATTCGAGCAAGCTCCTGACTTGCCCCCCAAGAAGCAGGACCAACTCCATTAAAAATCCTAAATCTATTAGGGTTCCAACACGTAGCCATGTAAAGGGGACCTCCAGGTATGTAAGACACAAGCAATCACATACAAGCGCCCTTGCTTGTAGCTAGAAGAAGATTCTCACAAACTCTTTCTCATTTACGCGCTACCCAGAAGTCTGCACCAAGTACATTAACCCATGCAAGGTGCTCCAACCGCTAGTATTTAGCTGGATGGGAACCATCCCATAGTGATTAAAGAATGCAGAAGCGAAAGGATGCAAAGGAACCTGAGCCCAGCAAGGAGGTTCTCCTCATAAATGCAAGTCTCCTCAAGACGCCCATAGCATGCAGGTTTTTGGAGCTCCAAAGTGTAGTGGGAGTGTAAGAATATTTCCCTAATGCATCTGTAGGGTCTTCTGTTGATGTTTCTCATCAGCAGTTGATCAACTCTTTTGCTCAGGTAACTACTCTGCCCTCTCATCCCTCATAATATAATCTCAATAATGATAGGTTAGACCCCTAGTTTCTCTGCTCTACTTCTAGCGGAAGAGCTAGACTCAGCACACATTGAGAAGCTACTCTCCTCTAGCCCATCTTCAGAGGAGCTGCAGCACTTAGAAGTACTTATCTAAGAATGAGGAAAACAAAATAAGAATAAGGAAAAAACCCTTACCTGGAAGTCGTAAAAAGCAAGATTTTTCCACAACAAGTGAAGAAAAATGGACAAGTCAGCCATATCTAAGCAACCTTATCCGAAACTGCTTTAAGTTTCAAAATGATAAATCCAATTTTTTGCTGAGTAATCTGCCAAGTTACCAAATTAGTGCAGTCGTTTCCTTTTTCCCACCAAAATCAAGGATCTCAAAATCATAGGACTATCTCCCCAAAGATCAACTCCAACCACAATTGCCACACAGCACTCATGCCCGAGAGACTTGCTTCCGCAGCACTCTGAATCAAGCAGAGTTGCCTTGCGCAGCACTCTCCCTCTAGCAGAGTTGCCCGCATAGCACTCTAATCCAAGCAACGTAAATTCCGCATTGTCTCCGTCGACCAATGCTATCTGGGTTGTCGAATCCTTCTGGTACATGGAACGGGAACGGAGAAGGCCACTCGCCACAGAACGTTGTACGATGGGTGTAGGCTTATTCAGATCGATAGAGTGGTACGAGAAATGTTTGTCCATAACGACGTTCTTAGGGAACGCTTCTGTATATGTACGTGGCTTTACACCAAGGGCCCTCATACATAAACAAGAATATTCACTCCCTACGTGAAAAATCAGACAATCCTTTTTACTTAAAATATTTGGTTTAGGTTTTATTAATTGGGGAAGTTCGAGTCCTTTTTGAAGTAAGAAAATCACTTTCATGATTCTGATGGCAGTAGTGAAATTAAAGTGTTTTGTTAATCCTCAGAAAATATATTAATCTGCATTAGTTACCATGAAAGTTGGCCAATCTACTTGTAGTTACTGTAATGATTACGACTGACAGACACTTTTAATAGTTACTATGGGTCGGTTGTCTTCTGGAACCCATAGCTAATTAATGAAGGAACTCTTTTGTCTTTAACTTCTCACCTACCTACATCTCTCTCCCTAGCACTGGAAACGCCAAAATCTGCGAACCATTACACTCTAATTTCATAACTGAATTTCTTTATTATCTTCTTTCCCTAAAACAAAGCTAGTACATGACTATATAGGAAAACTAGAGCAGACACAAAGATACTAAAGAGCTGGAATCAAACGATTTGTCTGAATCAGTTCAGCCAGCTGAAATGATGGAGAATCTCAACATGTGCAGCCAGATTTCATAACTTCTTTCCAATAAAAAAAAAAGCAACAAATCTGTAGCATATCAGCAGAGAATCAGCCCTCGAAATTCCCAAGATGGGTCCTTCCCGTCTTTGGCAATGCCATATGAGAACTTGGGGCTTTCATCAAGCATATCGACCATGCAAATGTTTTGCTGAACAGTACAAGGCCAAATGTGGATTCTTTGGGCCTACAGGTGCTGCACCTCTCTTGGACTCTCATTCTCCTCTACTTAGAGGAAACTAGCCCTAGAGTTCTAAAATGTCTAGGTATAAGAATCCAATAGTTGATCTGACCACCACAACTTGGAACCGACACTTTGCATCTGATGCAACCTTTTCCTTAGTTGAGGTAGAAACGTGACATCAGGAAGCCACCCCTCTCTGAGTCCTTAAATTTATCAGAAGTTAAGAAATGGCGTTGCAGACAATTGCATATCGTTTTACTGTCCTAGAAACTTGAATAACACAATCATCTGTTTTGGTTTCGGCTGGATTTGTAGCATAAACTTCTCTGAGTGCTACCACGCGCAGGAGCATTCAACTCCAATGTCATGACATCTTCTCTGTTACAATCTCTCGTTGAGGTTTAAAATTGGCGATTCAAAAACAAGTTGCGACAATACTTGTGGCAAGCCGAGTGATCGACCAGAGTATCTGTGTGATGCCAAGAAAAGTGGGTTAACAGTCGACGTGGAGGTGCCACAAGGAATGCAATCCGAGTCAGATGCCAAGTATGTTGACATGAGACACAGCAAGGGCGGAACAAGGGCAGAGACCAAGGGCTTCCCAAACAGAGCCTGAGGGTGGCAGTACTGCGAGGGCAATTGCGCAAGGTGAATACACGATGACAGTCACAGTCCGATGCTTAGGTCTAGAGTCAAGGTCCGGTATATTTCTCTCTAGGATTCTAGAGTGAGAAAGTGAGAAGTTTGAGAATGTCCAACTGTCAGAAAATGTCCAAGCGTCCCAAATGAATTCTCAAGACCTCTATTTATAGAAGTTGAGATGATAATGTCACAACCGACACATGGCGCTCCCCGAGAGTGACACGTCACCGGGGGGTCCACGGGTGTCGGTGGTAGCATCCCGAAGGAGCTGTCTACCTGGCGGAGATAGTATCTCGGAGGAGTCGCCTATTCCCCAGGCCGAGGTAGCATCCTGAAGGAGCCGTCTACCTGGCGGAAGGGGAGTTGAAAAGCTCTGTGGAGGAGATAGTGTCCTGGAGGATTCGCCTATCCCCGCAGGTGGGTCCTTGTGCCGGAGCACTCGGAATGCGTCAAGGTAGCATCCCGGAGGAGCCGTCTACCCGACTGGCCGAGTAGCATCCCAGAGGAGCTGTCTACCTGGCGAAAGAGGACTTGAAGAGCTCCCTAGCGGAGATAGTGTCCTGGAGGAGTCGCCTACCCCCGCGGTGAGTCCTTGTCCCAGAGCACTCGGAGCACGTCAAGGTAGCATCTCGGAGGAGCCGTCTACCTGGCAGAAGAGGAGTTGAAGAGCTCCCTAGCGGAGATAGTGTCCCGGAGGAGTCGCCTATCCCCGTAGGATGCTGCACACTCCGAAGAGTGGGTCGAAGCATGTTCCACGTCCATAGCGGAGGCGCATGGTGTGGTGAATAAGTGTGATGCCCGAGGGGCATGTAACATGATTGTGGCGTATGGGCGCAATAAAGTGCATATGGTGCCGAGGGCACGACTTTGTGATAGAGAGCCCCTGGGGGCACGACTGTATCAGTCTAGGTAGCACGGACACCGACACCGACGGGGACACCGGACACTCAATTTCCAAAAAATCGGATTTTGGACACTCCAGGACACCGCTATGTTTTTAATATTTTTAGTATATACATATATATATATATAATAAGTATCAAATACATTCTATTCTATAATCTAAAATAACAAATAATAATGAAAAACTACCAAAACAAGGAATTCAAATACAAGTCATACTTAACATAAGAAATTAAGTCTTACAAAGTCATACTAATAATAATTAATAAATATACAAGTAACTAATAATAAATATACACTAACACAAGCATTGCATTCTGAAATTAAGTAGAAAAAATAACTAAGTCAAAAAAAAGAGAGAGAGGTCCCCTTTTTAGACTCTCGAGGAGGAAGAGAAAAAAATAAAAAAAGACTTGCAAACGAGTGAACGACTTTTGACTCATTGAGTCTTGAGTCTTGACAGGGAAGGAAAAAAAGGAGAGAGTGAGAGACAACACGACTTCAAGCAGAAAGTCAGAAAGGAAGGGACTTGATCTGAGTCAGCGACGACGGCGACAGCCTCCGACGACGATGAAGTGAGGTCCGGCGTGTCGTAGCACAGCTGCTTCGGTCTTCGCAACGGCGACTGGATAGTCTGGATTGTCGGCGACGGCATCAGAATGTTTGGCAACCACTCCAACGTCAACTACAAGTCGGTAATGCTCCGAATGGCTTCCGTAAGGTGAGGTTCCCTTCTCAGATAGGTGACGGCCATAAGGTGAGTGAAGATCAGATTGGGGCACAATTTGTTTTTATAAAAAAAAAACCACATTATATTTGTTACAGATTAACCCCCGAAATTAGTTCCAAAAATTCCAAAGTAGCCCCAAACGGTCCGACACTGAAGATTCCCGTGTCCGACACTCCTCTACGAAGTGTCCGACACGGTGTTGGAAAAAGTTCTGACACCGATTGGCGGTGTCCGGAGGGTGTCGGGGTGTCTGTCTGTTTAGAACACCATACCTCCACCTAGGAGAGGTGTCTGTGCTTCCTAGGTATCAGTAGCACGGCGCTTGGGCATAACGGAGTATGTAAGGCACTGTAGTGTGACAAGGAGCCTGGTACGACTGTATCAGTGGCGCGGCGCATGGCGCGGAGAAGTATGTAAGGCACTGTAGTGTGACAAGGAGCTAGGGGGCGCGACTGTATCAGTGGCACGGCGCATGGCGCAGCGGAGTATTGGATTGCGGCGCCCGGACGCCGGCGACAGGGGTCGCAAAGTGACCTCCGGGAGACGGGGGTCGCGGAGTGACGTCCGGGAAACGGGGGTCGCGGAGTGGCGTCCGGACGACGGGCGACGCAAACTGAGGTCCAGGCGACGAAGTCGCGGACTGATGTCCTGGTGACGGGGTCGCGGAGTGACGTCCGGGCGACGGGGGTAGCAGAGTGACGTCTAGGCGACGAGAGTGATATCCGGGAGACAGAGGTTGCGGAGTGACGTCCGGGCGACGGGAGTGACATACAGGCGACAGGGGTCGCGGAATGATGTCCGGGTGACTAGAGTCGCAGAGTGACGTCCGGTCCCTTGAAGAGTAGTGAAAATGCTAAGTATGGAAGCCAAAGGCCAACCCTTTGGGTGAAGGCCAAGGCCAACCCCAGAGGGAGGCCGAGGTCGATCCCCAAGGGTAGGCCGAGGCCGACCCCAAGGGGAAGGCCAAGGCCGACTTCCTTCGGTAAGCGCCAAGGTGCGCCGACGTGCGATGGTCGGAGCGTGGTGGCAGTCGCGCAAGGATGAGTTTCTTGGTGACGAAGTCATGTAAAAAAAATGAGAAGTGTGCGTGACTTGAGCATGTATGTCTTTGACCGATTGAAAGCGTTGAATATTTGTGCCAACGTGTAATGCAAAATGAGACCCCCAATGGGCCTTTGGGTGCGACCAAAATAGGTTGGGAACACTGTGTTTCCCAGAATCTGGTCGGCTATCGCTTTGGACCAAATTTGACGCCATTCCTTTACCTGTAACTTCGATCGTGTCAAAGCGTATTCCATGATGCTCTTTAGCTTTGGTTGGTTCTTCATACTATTTCATCTCAGAGGTACGCATTAGTTCCAGACAAAATATCATTCTGATTATGTTAAAAATTATAACTGACTTCTCTACAACAAAGCTTTACATCACCATCATATAAACCACAGTCGACCAAGAGGGTTATGCGTAAAGCACATGGGAATCACGTCGCAACACATAGAATCAGTATAACCTTTAGCTCATACAGGAATAAGAAAACATTAATTATGGGAATATGACTACCATCAAAGGAAGCCGCCTTTAAGGATAAGGTGCAGTTCAATAGGAATATGACTACCACTATCAATGACTACCTTTTTAGCTTCATCTGCCAATGGAAAATTGAAGCGTGTCTCCAATCTTCATGTTGAACTTTAGGTGCCGGTACAATACGCCATATACCGGAAAGAAGGGAGCTAACCACTTCTTCCTCCTTTATGTCATCATTTATTTGAGGCTCTAAAATCCAAGGCAAAAGCTTCTTCTTCTTCTTGCGTCGACTCTTTCTCATACACCCCCTCCATAGCAAGATCAACCAACACCTTCAGAAATGGAGGATAATTTGCTCTGATACCAACTAATGTGCTCACGGAGAGGGTGGATGACATTTTGGGCCTGGTTATTCCAGACTTACGGTTCAAGAAGAGGTCAAGGTTCTGAGAACTGAAAGGGCAACAAATTAATGGGCTGTTTAGGTGAAGCTTTGCCTTAGGGTTCAGAAAATGAAATGAACAAAGGAACCAAGCATTCTTGAACATCACCCTCAAGAGAGACGGTGCATCATTCCCTTAAGTTTTGCTAGTATATGACTTGCGTAGGAAACCTAGAGCAGACTTAGAGATACTAAAGAGTGGAATCAAGGGATATATCTGCATCAGTAAAGCCAGCTGAAATTATGGAGGATTTCAACATGTGCAAAACTGACAGAAAAAATCAGCAGCCAGATTTCACAATTTTTCAAATGAAAACAACATCAAGTCTATGGAAAATCAGCAGAGAATCAGCTGTAGAAACTCCCAAGAGGGATCCTTCCCATCTGTCTGACTCCCATATGAGAACGGGTTCCGCCGAACATATGGACCATCCAAATGCTGCGTTAAAATGGTATGATCATTCTTTGGGCCTACCCTTGCCGCACCTCTCTTGGACTGGCATTAGAGGGCATCGCTCCAACTCATTGAAATATCATCCAAAACCCATACATAAGTGGTCAGTGATGGTAAAATGTGCACACAGGTCACCTTGCCCCTCTCGTGTCCACGTGAATTGAGTTTCAGGAAATAAGAAAAGAACTTTACATGCAGAAAATTATCATAAAAGTGCATCGGTGGGGATGATCGATATCTAACCTGATCAGCAGATGTTTGCATGACAAAGTTTTTTTGCAGAACATCCTTTGAAATCATGCGCTCAGCAAAATATGCAATCAGCTGGAAAGCATCCAGACAACAAATATGATAAGTGGGTAGATACACATTTCAGTGATAACATTACCTTTTAAGATAAGCAGGCTTCTGATTATGCATGCTCACGATGCAAGTGTAATAGTGTTCTCCTTATTAGTAGGAAACTCCTCTATGGTGGCGCTTCTCTCTCGGAAACTCGCTCTTGCGATCCCAAAATAGGATCTCCATGGGATCGCGTCCCAAGCTAACATGGAAAGTTGATCCCGTCAGCTGGAGAGAGTTGCATGGCACAACTAAGAGAGTACCTGAAAATTGAGCCGATTTGACTCAGTTCCTTGTTACTCTCTTCCTTTAAGTCAATTAAGCCTCCTTATCGGTTGCTGACTACCCTCATCGAGAGAACGGAGCTTGTCAATCAGTGCGCTCTCTCTCTCTCTCCAAATTCATTTTTCGCCACATGTCTAACCTTATTTGGTGGGAGATATGCCGCCTAGAAATGACTCGAGAAGTGAACAGCAGTAAGAGAACAACTTTTACCTTTGTTATTTTCAAAGGCAAGTAGCTGGCAACACTTGATATTATGAGTACAAAGCAACAATTCATTGATGCAGTGTGTAAACCATAATTGAGCGCAAGATACATTAAAAGATGGTACTCTTCAGGCATTTGTTTATTCAAGCTGCTCCCGAACTTAGATTGTTCCAAGTGCTTGTGCTCCCTCGCGCCCATTCTCGCTCCCGCCCCAGCCCCTACCTCCTGCAACTAAGGTGTTCTCTCATGATACTGAATCCATTCATAGCAGTGAATCGCGGCCAAGAGTATGACAAGGAGCCAAAGGAGAAGGTTCCGCAGATGGAGAACTGAACATAACGATAGTATTCAGAAGAAAATACTAAGAATGATGCAACAGATAAGTACCTTATCACCTAGTGGTTCTAACCCCAGGCTCTCCTCTGTCATTTGTCTGGTGGAGTTGACTTTGCTGTTTTGGTCCACTCCGTCATGTGCTGCCCCGACGTCAGCCTGCAACCAAATTACTACCCCACAAATTGGTATGCCTTCAATATCCAACATCTATAATCATAATCAACAACTTCAAGCAAACAAACATAATTATATCACATTACCTTGCCAGCCCATCCACATTCGAAACGAAAACATCTCCACATTGCAAAATTCCTAGAACAACACCTAGTGAAGTATGAGAATGAAATGCAACGCAGAATCTGAGTACGCATAAAAGCAGGAATAAATAGCTTACATGTTTTGGTTAATATGAAATGATAGACTCCTTTCAATAGACTGCCCACCTTTACACTGTTTCAAGAGGAATTTAAAACACAAGAAAATGAATCAGCATTCGCACTGCTAACAAGCCAAACATACTGACAAAGTCCATTGCCAAGCTTAGTCTATTACTAGAGGGCTTTACTCCAATCATTTATACCTAGATACAAAATTAACAAAAGAGGCTACCCAAAAAAATACAAAAGGCTATTCATACGGTTTGGTTTCAATATAAGCGAGTGTAGAAATCATGAAAACACCTCTATGTTGTTTGACAAACATGGTTCCATAAACTCTTAAACATGGTTCCAAAAACTCTTATGCCAAATTTAGGGGAGCAAATTCCTCAGCAGGTTGGCAATATCTTCCTAATGAGTCAGTACGAAGGGTTCAAATTCGGGGTTTTCAGAAACAGAAAACTGAGAATGGTAAACAAACACAAATTTTAGGAAAACATGAAATAATAGGGAAAAAAAAAAGAAAATGCTATCCAAATAATAGACAAAAAATACATCGAAAATGGGTCTCAGGATCCTAATTCACCAAGATACTCAACCCAAGTATGTTGATAATTAAGTTTGAAGCACTGTAAAGCTAATCATATATTAAAGGCATAAGGCTACGTACCTTGGGACAAACTAAGTTACTGTAGTGCCCAGGAGCACAGTGAGTGCCTTCAATCCCAATTGCATCCAATGTCCGCTTCAAGACCCTAAACTTTGCCCCCTCCTCATTCTCCACATTGTTTTCTAAAACAGAAAAATGAAAAGAAATGAAACAGCCCACAACAAGAATGAAGATAATTGTTGAGAAAAGAAATGGAAACCTTTCAAAAGCCAGGGAAAGGAGTGAACCTGGTGGGTCAAAGGCATTGGCACGAAAAGCAGAGCGAGACACAGAATTGATAGAAAAGGGGTGTATTCTGGACATGCGTTGGGTTGGTTTAGCTAAGAAAAGGTTGAAATTCTGGAACCATGGGGTTGCAGAGTAGTGGTAGTTAGTAGGGCGACTAATGTGCTGGGGAAGACGAAGCATCTCAAAGTTGAGTTGAATATATGGCCCGGCAAAGTTTATCTCGTCAATCTACAACGGGCCTGCGTGTTTTTGCAAAAACATAGATTTTGCGTGGCAACAAAAGTTCCGGGTTAGCTTTAAAGATCATTAAAATTAAAATATTATTAATATACTCTCTTCGTTCCCATAATTTAATTTAATATTTTCTTACACGTAGATTAAGACTTTAAATGATACATTATATATTTTCAATTATACCTTTTAGAGAAACGAGAGAAAGAAAGTGGATCAAAAGGGAAAAAAAATAGATTAGTGGAGTATCAAATGTGCAGAGAGAAATGAATAAAAAGTGTAATAAGTGAAACTGGAGAGAGAAAATGAGTTGATAGAAATTTAAATGTAGAGAGAAAATAGAATTAAAAAAGACAAATATGTAAAAAGTACCTACAGAAATGAGCAATTTTTATGAGATGGCTTGAAAAGAAAAGTTGATCAAATTATGTTAGAAGGAGGGAGTACAAGTCAATGTGGTACATGCGATGCGTGTGTAAAATTAAATTAATAATATAAAATTTGTTAAAAATATTAAGTTATGGAAACTAAACATGAATTTTCAGTTATACATGATTTTTCAGTTATACAAAACGTTCATTTTACCGAATGTGATAAATTCATTCCGTAAAATAAATTTTTAATTATGGAAATTATACATCCTTATAATAGTTATTTTCTATTTGAACCTTTATTTTGTTTCATTTTCATAACTGAAATTATAACCATGTCCTTATTAGGTTCGAATAGTAAATACATATTGTTCCCAACCCATTCTGGTTGGACCCAGGGGCCCACTAGGGGTCCCGCTTCGCGCAAGCACGTCGGCATATGCAACAGTCGTTCGTCCAACGCATCGATCCGGTCAGCGCGCGCACGCTCAAATCACGTGCGTTTTTCGCTTCACGCGCCTTGTGCGTGACTTAGGCGCAATTTATTTTGTATTAACGTGACCCACGGGAGCGCGATCGTCACGCCGGGACCACACAAACACCTTTTCGTCAGAATCATCGACCGACAGCATAACCCGAGCAAGGGGGCCAAGGGGCAAAGGCCTTGGCCAGCCCCATGGGGTCGGCCTCGGCCTCCCCTAGGGGTTGGCCTTCGCCTTCCCCCCCGGTTGTTCACTCTTCGCGCAAAGTCCCTTCCGCGCTTTGTTCGTCTCATACACTTCGTATGTGACTTTGGCACCTTGTTTGTCACGTGGGTACGATTCATGTCGACGCGCTTGTCATAACACAACTTCCGGATTCGTCATTGCCCATCAAAACACATATCGTCGGCGCGCCCAAAGTTCACCTAGGAGGAGGAGTGGCCTTGGCCTCCCTTCATGGGAGTTGGCCATCGGCCTTGGCCACCCCCTAGGGTCGGCCTCGGCCTCACCAAGGGGTCGGCCTCGGCCTTCAGCCTCGGCCTCACCAAGGGGTCGGCCTCGGCCTTCCCAAGGTGTCGGCCTCGGCCACCCCAAGGGTGGTGGCCTTGGCCTTCCCCCATGTTTGGTCTATGACCTCCCCCCTCGCGCGCACGTGTTTTCTCGAGTCTTTGCACCTCCACGATGTTTACGGACGTTCGTCCATCAACCTCGCGACGTCCGTCGCGCATCAACCTAGCGGCGTCCGTCAGCCATCAACCTCGCGACGTCCGTCGTCCATCAACCTCACGACGTCCGTCATGCATCAGCCTCGTGACGTCCGTCGTCTGACAACCGCATACCATCACTTCTAACTTTGTCATTACTACATGTTGCATTCATCATCTTGTTATGACAGGTACACTCAGCTCAAATCCCATCTTCGGGACACCCGACGCGTGCCCGTGCACCGTCTCCGCGACATTCGTCGCCGCGCCCGTGCGCCTTTCTCATGATATGTGCCCCAGGCACCAGGTATTGTCTCATGCCGTTGGCATCGCGCCCATGCGCCACAGTCAATGTCTCGTGCTGTAGGCACCGCGCCCACGCTCCACAATCATGTTACATGCTTACGGGATGGGCTCACAACCTTAAAGCCATCGCCGTCACAACCATGGGGGGCTTCGGCCCTCGCAGCAGGATGAACTCACAACCTTATAGTCATCGCTGCCACGGGATGGGCTCACAACCTTAAAGCCATCGCCGTCACAATCACGGGGGGGGGGGGGGGGGGGGCTTCGGCCCTCGCACTGGGATGGACTCACAACCTTATAGTCATCGCTGCCACGGGATGGGCTCACAACCTTAAAGCCATCGCCGTCACAATCACGGGGGGGCTTCGGCCCTCGCAGCGGGATGGACTCACAACCTTATAGTCATCGCGGCCACGGGATGGGCTCACAACCTTAAAGCCATCGCCGTCACAATCACGGGGGGGCTTCGGCCCTCGCAGCGGGATGGACTCACAACCTTATAGTCATCGCCGCCACGGGATGGGCTCACAACCTTAAAGCCATCGCCGTCATAACCATGGGGGGCTCCGGCCCTCGCAGCAGGATGAACTCACAACCTTATAGTCATCGCTGCCACGGGATGGGCTCACAACCTTAAAGCCATCGCCGTCACAACCACGGGAGGCTCCGGCCCTCGCAACAGGATGGACTCACAACCCTATAGTCATTGTTGTCATGGGATGGGCTCACAACCTTACAGCCATCGTCGTCATAATCACGAAGGGGGGGTTCTGGCACGAGGACCCCTCGCCACAGGCTCTGAGCACTGAGTTGCAACCATGTCCATGCATGTTACCATTGATCGTCGACACCATCAGGACAATGACCCTCGGGTCACTCCGGGACGGGAGCAGGTCTTCGGAGGGCATCGCGCCTAGTCCGCCTGGCAGTCGGCCATAGGGGCAACCCTCACCACTGCCAGGTTATCTATGCGTCTCTTGACACATCTTGTGGGATTCAGTAAGGGCTTGGATTGGTGGCTGGGGCAACGGGCTTACTCTGATCATGCTACTGCGGCGTGGTCAGTCTTCTCAGACAGGTAGAGCGACGCTGTGCTGGACAGGTAACGCGAATTTGGGAACCGGCAGTCCAATGGAAAATCGGTATTTTGGGACCCTCTGGTGACGTGTCACTCCCAGGGGACGACATGTGGCACTGTATGACATAAGCACATGTTTCCTATAAATAGTGAACCTTTACAACTCAAAAGGGGGAGTTTTGGAGAGCCATTCTAAAAACATCACTTTCTCACTCTAGAATTTGGGAGCTCTTGGATTCTAGAGAGAGAAACATAATTTCGGATCATAGCATTGCACCTTGACTTGGATCACCGACTGCCGGTCTTGTTCGTCTCAACCTTGTCTCCGCGGCACTGCCACTCCTCACGACCTGTCTGGGAAGCCTTGCTCTCGGCCCTTACTCCGTCCTTGCTGTCTCTCATTTGGCATACTTGGAAGCTGACGCGGACTGCAGCCTTTGTGGCACCTCCACGTAGGTACGAACCCACTTCCTTGGCATCATTTTTGGCGACTCCGCTGGGGAGGTGAGCATCGTACTGCAGTTTGCCTATCTTCATCACTTAGGCATCATGCCTGTACAACGAAAAGCTACGAGGGCTACCAGCCAGGGCCTCATCCCGACTATACAAGAAGAAGCCTACCTTGACGACCAAGAGGGGACAAGTAGCACACCTGTCCGAGATCAACCCCCAGCTGCTGCCCCTGATGTGGAAGTGCTTGTCAATACAGCCATGCAGCAACTCACCCCTACCATAGCCAATCTACAGGAGTCTCAGGCCACTCTGATGTCTGCCATTATGGAGATGCAAAAATCCATACAGGCCTTGACCTCGCAACAGGCCGCTCCATCAATCCAGCCTGCAGGACCTGGGCCAGCTCTTGATGTCACCCAGGCCCCAGTGTCGCGACCACCGCCGCCTCGAGTATCCAGACCCTTGGCGGTAGGACTCGCGACACCCTCGCCACCAGTAGCTAATACATCTCCCTCCGCAGTACCACCCCGCAGGCTGCACACGGATCTCGGGCCAGTGTTGCAGCAGATTCTCCCTGCCGTCATGCCATCTCGTCCAGTTCAGGCAAGAAGCTCTTCTGAAACTCATGACTCCATCGAGATGGAACCTAATCCTTATCCACCTGAGCGGCACCAAACCACCGGCCAAGTGGTGGACATGTCTCGCCAACCTACTCATGCCCCTGCACCACTGCCCTTGCCAGCTCCTGCACTATACCAACCCTCCCATGTTCCCGTTCATCAAGCTGCCCCGTCTGGGGGCTCGGGGGCTCGCGACGTCCCAGGTAGTCATCGTCCCTTGAGCGGTAATGAGGCACCATCCTCCAACTATGTTACTCGGTCAGACTTGGAAGCCCTTATCAATCACCTGTCGAGGAATCCCGAACCAGACTCCTCAACCCGGCTGACCGGACACGCCCCATACTCCAACGATATCACAATCACACCCTACCCCCTCAAGTACAAGCAACCAAACTTTGTGCTCTTCAACGGACGTGAGGGCAATGCCCGTGAGCACTTGACAAGATTTGCAGGCTCCTTGGAGCAGTATGGTACGGGAGACGGCTTAAAGTTGAGAGAATTCCACAAATCCCTTACAGGCTTGGCTTACACTTGGTACCACCAGATCCCTGCAGGGACTGTCCACACCTGGAATGACATGGTCCGATTGTTCTTAGACAAGTTCCATTACGAGACCGAGCGCGTGACTATTGTTGACATTGCGGGCATTCGCCAGAACCAAGGGGAAGACTTGAATAAGTACGTGCACCGCTTTCATCTCAAATGCCTTGAGTGCACGGACTTCAGCAAGGACGAAACGTTGGTTCCTATATGCATCAAAAATATGACTGACATCTACCGGGTGCATATCGAGAACCTACAATTGAGGTCATGGGGACACCTCAAGGAAACAGCCCGACGGACTTACGAGACGGTCGGTCCTGTCAAGCCGTGGAAGCCTCGACCGCAAAATGCACTACTGGCCTCGGCAGACACAACCATCACTCAGCGTAGCAGCAACAGCAACGACAACAACAACAACAACTACGCCGGCTTCAAGCGTCAGTTCCCAGATGGGGACCGACGCCCCGACAAGCGAAGGCAACAGGAGCCTGCACCCGACTATCCATGTGATCTGAATACAGTGAAGGAGCTCTTGGCGGAATGGGTGGCGCATGACAAAAATTTCCAACTACCACCAATGCGGACCAACATCACGGATGAAGAAAAGACCAGACCCAACTACTGTCCTTTCCATCGAGCCCTTGGCCATTCGCTCAAAAGTTGTAATGCACTGCGAACCATCTTTGCAAGGAAGGTAGCGTCGGGAGACCTACAGCTACGGAAGAACAACGATGTACGCAAAGATCCCTACCCACCGCATCGCAACAATAGGGAGCACCAGGTCCTTACGGCTGTCACTAACCATGTCGAGCCTGTAATCCCCGAAGCCCCGACGGAGCCCATACCAACGGACGTGCCTCCTCCAGCTAAGCAGCCGATGCCTTCCTTTGGACAGATGACGAAGATCAAAAGTTTTTTTGATGAAATGGGGTTTTCACCCGCCGCTCGGACTTATCTTTCCAATTGCCTGCTCGAGGTCACCACTGGCCTCGGTCCCGAATGCTTCGCCGCCCAGGCTGAATTACGTCACATCCCTTCCACTGCCTTAGTCTTCTCAGACGAAGACTCACCGCCGGTCGAACATCACAATCGACCACTGTTTTTAGAATGTACTGTTAATGGCACAGGCTTTCGTCGTGCCTTGGTAGATTGTGGCGCCTCAATCAACATCATACCTCTCATCACCTTGCAACGGGCCGGCATTCCACCAAGAAAAATCATCCGCGACCCCGTCAAGATTACTGGCTTTGGACAGGGTCCCCAGTCGACCCTCGGCCATATCACTGTCGACCTCATGGTCGGAACTGTCCGTCGCGACACTACTTTTCACGTAATAGACAGCGAGTCTGCCTTCCACCTTCTACTCGGCCGACCTTGGATCCATGTCAACAAGGCCGTTCCTTCAACGTACCACCAGTGTGTGAAACTGGTGGCCGGTCCTGCGGGACATGAGGTAGCGATGACAATCCCTGCGACCAAGGCCCCCTTCGAATGTGACGAATCTTATTTTGCCGAGGCCTCCTTCTTCACTGAGCTCGCCGAGGATGGTGAGAATGCTACCCATATACATTCCACCAAGTTGCCAAACTGGGATGAGCTATGCGGAAACAAGCCTCCCAAGGCCAAGACCAAGAAGAGTAGCAAGAACAAGGGATCAATCTCGGCGCCTCCGCCTGCTGCCACGACCAACTCCCCCCTTCTTCCCCCAAGTCCAAGAAGCAAAAGGGTGAGCCGGCCTTTCAGCGTATCGTCAAAGACGGCAAAATCATCTATCAATTATGACGGTACGCGGGGACTCCAGGTGGTCCCTCATCGGACCCCCTCGACCCCGAACCACTTGGAGAGACTGAATGGTGCTGCACGGCCGAGCATTGCCCGCCGGATCCTGACCTCACCCCCGGCGCAGCACCACCTTGCTATGAAGACGGCCCTCGACCACAGGCTGAAGATCTTGAAGAAATCAACCTGGCCGACCCGGGCGAAGAACCAAGGCACACTTACATTGGCACAAAACTCGCCCCCGGCCGAAGAGAGGAGTTGGTTTCCCTCCTGCGCGAATACCGTGATGTCTTGGCATGGAGTTACAATGAGATGCCCGGATTGGACCCTGCCTTAGTCACACATCATCTCAACATTGCTACCGGATCCATCCCTGTTCGACAACACCCGCGGACATTCCGCCCCGAGCTCGAGTTAAAGATCAAACAAGAGATTGAACGCCTTCTGCAGGCAGGCTTCATTGAACCTATCACTCACCCAATTTGGCTGGCTAATGTCGTGCCTGTGCAAAAGAAGAATGGCCAAGTCCGCGTTTGTATTGACTTTCGGGACTTGAACAAGGCGTGCCCCAAGGACGAGTTTCCACTACCCAACATCGACATGCTTACGGAGGCCGCCGCCGGACATGAAACCTTATCTTTCATGGATGGGTTCGCAGGTTATAACCAAATTCGCATGAACCCTGACGATAGCGCCAAGACAGCCTTCCGCACTCCTATGGGTAACTTTTGTTGGAAAGTCATGCCCTTCGGCCTCAAGAATGCGGGTGCTACCTATCAAAGGGCGATGACAGCCATCTTCCATGACATGATACACCGCACAGTGGAAGACTACGTTGACGATCTTATCATCAAATCTAAGAAGGAAAGTGATCATCTCACTGACCTACGAACAGTCTTTGATCGGTGTCGCCAGTACAGTATGCGGATGAATCCGCTGAAATGTGCCTTTGGAGTCTCCTCCGGCAAATTCCTCGGCTTCTTGGTCAGTCGGCAGGGTATCGACATTGACCCTTCTAAAGCCGCCTCCATCCAAGAGATGCCCCCCTACGAGCACCAAACAGTTGAAGAGCTTCCTCGGTAAGGTCTCTTACCTCCGTCGGTTCATCCCTGCCTTGGCCGAACTCATCATACCCTTTCAGCACTTGACACGCAAGAGCGCACCATGGAGTTGGGGTGCGCCCCAACAGCAAGCCTTTGACAAGATCAAGTCGGTACTCATGTCACCGCAAACCATGGTGGTACCCCAACAAGGTCTTCCCCTCTTACTATACTTGACCTCCACGCCTAGGTCCATCGGGGCTTTACTGGCTCAAGAGGTGGATGGGGTGGAGCATCCTGTTTATTATCTCAGTCGATCAATCAGGGGGCCCGAAGCCAATTACTCCGAGCTTGAGAAGCATTGCTTAGCTTTGGTTTACGCCTCACAGAAATTCAGACACTACTTCTTGGCACATCAGATCACACTCGTCACCAAAGCTGACCCACTCCGCTACATGCTTACACGTCCCGCCCTGTCTGGTCGACTCACCCGTTGGTTGTTGCTATTGGCCGAATTCGGTTTATCTATCAAGAATCCTACAGCTCTGCGGAGCCAAGCACTTGCAGACCTCCTGGCCTTCTTCCCACGCCAACAATATGAACCGACCTCGGATCAATTGCCTGGGGAGGAGACAGCCCTGATCACCGACATCGATGAATTGTGGACGCTTGAATTCGACGGCTCTGCCACTAGCAAAGGTCCCAATGGCACACCCCTCCGGCAAGGGGGTGCCGGTATAGTCCTCCGGAATCCAGACGGTGTTACCACTTCACTATCCTTCAAGCTTGCATTCCCAGTGTCTAACAACGAAGCTGAGTACGAGGCACTTGTCATTGGCCTCATGCTTGCCATCAGTATGGGGGCTAAGGCACTGTGTGTGAAAGGAGACTCAAATTTAGTCATGAAGCAGGCTGACGGAGAGTTCGCGGTCAAAGAACCAGCCTTGGCACCTTATCGTGCCTTGGTGCAACACTTGGAAGGACAACTCGGCCATGTCCAGTATGAACATCACAATAGGTGCCACAACAGACATGCGGACAGCTTGGCCACGATCGCGTCAAAGATAGAAGTCGATGGTGAACAGCGGATGCTAACCATAATCAAGAGAACCGAGCCATGCACAGCCTTGAACATGATACCGAAGGACACTACCGCGAACGATTGGAGGCAGCCAATCGTCGACCAACTCGAGGCGCCATCTCTTGCTCATGCCTCTACCCTCACGGACTTTGTAATGTTGGGAGATGTCTTGTACAGACGATGCCCCGGGGGCACTCTGGCCAGGTGTTTAACACCAGAGGAAGCAAAGCATAAACTTCAATTCGGCCATCAGAAATGTTGCGGTCTCGACGGTCCCCCTCTATACCGTCGCCTTCAACGCATGGGTCTCTTTTGGCCATCCATGGCTAAGGATGCTGCAGATGTACAACGGGATTGCTCCGAATGCCTATATGCGCCAGACAACGCGGAAGCTCTTGTGATCAATGTCGAAGGTGATTGGCGCCAGCCTTTCATCCAATATCTATCTCATGGGATCCTACCTCCTGACCGCAACTTCGCCAGAGCCATCAAACGGAAATCAGTCAGGTATTTTGTGACAGAGGGCGAATTATTTCGCAAAGGATTTTCGGGACGCACCTTGCGATGCCTGCAAGGTGCCCAAGCAAGAGAAGTGATCAATGAAGTGCATAATGGTGATTGCGGGGAGCATCAAGGGTCCCAAAAGCTGTACGCAGAATTGCTAAGGATGGGCTACTACTGGCCAACTATGGAGTCTGACTCTATCTCCCATGTCCGGCATTGTCAACCTTGCCAAAGGCACGCCGACAGAATGCACACGCCGACGTCCAACCTCCGCATGGTCTTGGCACCTTGGCCATTTCACTCTTGGGCTCTCGACCTCATAGGCCCCATTCACCCAACATCTCGGGGTCACACTTGGATTATGGTCGCGACGGAGCGTTTCACAAAGTGGGTCGAGGCTATACCCCTACGAAGAGCCACGGGAGGTGCCATTGCCAACTTCTTGCGTGATCACATCGTCTGTCGCTTTGGCATCCCCCGATGCATCATATCCGACAATGGCACGCCATTCATCAACAGGGACGTCCGAGCTTTCATGGAAGGATACAATATCAACCACGCTACATCCACCCCTTACTACCCACAAGGGAATGGTCAAGCCGAAGCCTCTAACAAGACCCTACTGCGGGTGCTATCACGAATGGTACATGACGCAAGTGGTTCATGGTCCGAAAAGCTAAGCCTTGCACTATGGGCTTACAGAACCTCCAAGCATACAGCAACGAAGGCCACGCCCTTCTCCCTTGTCTACGGAGATGAGTGTGTGGTACCAGCCGAGATTGCGGTAGCATCAGCCCGACTCTCCCTAAGCAGTGGACTTGGGGAGGAAGAAACCAGGAGCATTGCCCTTGAAGGGCTTGAGGAAAGAAGAGCCAATGCCTTGCGCCGAATGAAGAAGTATCATGAACAACTCACCAAGGCATATGGAAAGACTGTGAAGCAACGAACATTCGTCGAGGGCGACCTTGTTCTCCAAGCGGCCAAGCATGTACGGGCCAACATCTCAGCCCCCAAGTTCACACCAAATTGGGAAGGACCATACGAAGTGCACACAGCTAGAGAGAACGGCTCTTACCTTCTGCTCAACCCCGACGATGGACAGATCACGGCCCCTATCAACGGCCGCTACCTGAAGAAGTATTATGCATAATCGGCTGCGGATTGTTCCCCCCGCCCTACCCGCCCAACGTTTAGAACACCACATCACACTTTTTGTATACGCACACATGTTTATAGACTTGTAACTTTTGCTGATTATTACAAGTTCTTACTTTACGTATGTAATGGCATTTTGGCCCAAATATTATCAATGCAAAATCATTCATTCGCCTCTATCCTATATGTAATGCACTCTCCCCATGTACATCATTGTTCACTAAGTGATTAACCATGGGCGGGGAGGGGGGAACACCAACGGGAAGACATCAGATGCAGATCACAAAAGTATGCCACAAGCTAAGCACCACATTACAACAACACAGGTACAAAATAACCATATGACTGTCATAATCAATATCAACAAATGCATACAGGTCACAGGTTTACGAGCCACTACGGACCAACGACAGATAGAAAATACAAAGTACCCAACATCTACTGTAAAGAAGCCAGCAATCCACTAACAGGATCAGAAGTGTACGCCTCTAAGGCCTGTCGCTGTCTCTGTAAGTCAGACCATCTGTCATCCCACTCGGCCCGTCGCCTCTCTGCCTCTGTCTGTCGGGCCTCTGCTTCGGCAAGCCGCACCCGTATCTCGCCCACCTCCCGGGTCACATCTGTCAATGCTGCATCAAGCACTCGCCTGCGACCCTGCCAAACCACCTCCTGCGCCCCTATCGCGGTCAGCCCCGCCACAGCCTCGGCACCCTGTCCCCTCGCTCTAATATAATCGGCCAACCAGTCCAACTGGAAGCCATAAGATACGAAAGGCTCGAGCTCCGACATAAAATCAGATATGATCTCCGACGTCCAAGCTGAGGCCGGCACCGCACCAAGTGTCGCCAACCAATCCACGAGCGCAGTGTACAATGCCCTCGCCAATGCTACGCCACGCATGGTCCTAGGTCCAGCAAACGTCTGCGGCTGTGTCGCCCTAATCATCTCCAACCGATGGACTACCGCATCCGGCAATCCGACACCCTCCCACGGTGCACCATCCCCCTGTCCGACTGACGACCCGCCACTAGCATCACCTGCTCCTGTCACCCCGCCACCCACTGACCGCACGCCCACGGTAGCCGCATGCATCGCCAACAGCGCATCCCCAGCATCTACGGCTGACCCTGACAATGTATCCACCACAGGCTCCACAACCGACGTACCAGGTCCCTCCTGTCGCGGTAGCGAATCTCTGACCATCCCATGTGTAGCTCCCGACCCGTCGTGTGCTCCCGTCGGAACATCGGGCTCTCTACTGGCCCACCAATCATCACCATCGAACGTATGACCCATCAGGCCCCCGAACACCTCCTCAACTAAGACCGGCGACGGACTCGGACGACTGGCCGGCTCGACTGGCTCAACAATGTAGGCTGCTGCCTGCTCCGCCGCCACGGCCTCCTCAACGGCTGCACTATCCCTCGGCTCACACTCCTCGGCCGCCTCGGCATCCATCTCCTCGACCTCGTCAGTCGCCTCAACATCTATCTCCTCGTCCTCCTCGGCTCCCTCAGCATCCATTCCCCCAGCATCATATGTGACGGCCTCAGCATCCACCGCCATGTCGTCGGACTCTACCTCCATGGCCTCCTCCGCATCATCCAGTCCCTGTCACAACAAAACAAAAAAAAACAAAAAAAAAACAAAGAGAACAGTAGAAGAAGCTTAGAGCACACTTCACATGCATGTGTAACGCAAGCAAAACAGTACCACTAACCTCAGAGTCCGACTCCTCAAACACCTCCCGCGGCCTCTTCGGTCTGTGTCTGCCCCCCGTCGATGAACCCGCGCCCGCCTGCGATGCACTCTCCATCATACCCACTCGCAACGATGAAATGGGACCCTTGCCAGCACCCGGCACCCGCGACGCCCGTGCTGGCGCCGGCAAATCTGATACACCCGTAAATAATATCGACATGCCTGACTGCCTTGCTACCTGCGCGGATATCAGCCCCAGTCCTCTGTCCCCGGCAAACACGTCGACCTGCTGCCTGTCGGACGGCGACTGCGCCATCCACTCTGCCCACGTCGCCCGCACTCGCGTCCACCATCGCGCATACTCGACTGTCATCACCCCCGTCGACAACGTCCCGGGCCTCCTCCACTCCGCTGACGGTACTGGCCACCCCCGTGCCTCCTCTAGGATCGTATACCCAAAGGCCCTCCTCACATCCCACGGCCTAGCATAGCCACACGGGGGCTCCAAATCATAACCGAAACTCATGGATAGACGGTCGGGGTTATACCTCGCCACATAATACCGGTTGATAGCCGGCTTCCCGCCGTCATCAGTCAATACGGGAAGCCACCCCAGAAAATACGCCACTAGTAGGGCCACCGCCATGTCTGTCAACTCATCCCGACTATGGAGTCGCACAATACTGTCCTGCAGACCAATCCACGGAGGAATCCCATACGAACTATGCATGTCAGTATACGGACGAAGAATGCACTCATCTCGATCGTCAAATATGTCCGCCAACTCACACCCGGGCTTCTTCCCGCCGGCCCAGGCATAGACTCGACCACCCGCATACCAAGCTGCTACCTCGCGCGACCTGCCCGGCCGCGTCACTGTAACCTTCCTCGGCGACGGATGCACCAGAGGAAACCCTACAGGCCGATAATCGACATAGACCTCGAATAGATACCGCTGTAAGAACATACAATCAACATATGTCGCCACCTGATAGCGTCCATACGCCCTCTGCACGTCATTGGCAAACTGATCCAGACGCGAGTACAATGTGCCTAAGTAAATAGGGGCCAACCCAACGCGACCGCCCCCCGCCATCCGGACGGCCAACTTGAACACCCTTGGGGACACGCCATCCTCCGGCGTACCCTCCAATACAAACCTACAGATATAGAACATACAACATCTATTACGACTACCCAACCCTGTTTAGATGATGAAAAACAATGCGATTCATGGCCGTACGATACGTTAACATTTTTTTTCAAGGCATAAATTTTCTCTAAGTAAAAGACTCGGCTACGACGCATGCAAAAGCAATTGCAAACAAACCAAAAAAAATAACAATGCAAGATATGCTGCAACACAGACAATCGAAGCACGTACCTCGACAAGAACATGGCAAGGAAGCCCGCCAACTCATATCTCTCGTTCTTGTAGTAAGGACCCATGCGAAAGCTGCTCTCCGACACCGACTTCTGCCCAGGTAGTGCGGTTGCCGTCCCATAGAAGTGCTTGATCCACCCGCTATACGTCCCCTTCCGATGGCTCTTTATCTCGCTCGCAACCCCCTGCAGCCCCTTCACGATCGACCGTTCTGCCGCCGTCAACTGCAATGAACACGCATCCTCCGCCCCGTGCATCGGCAACCCGGTCAACATCATCACGTCAAGAAGTGTCGGCCCAATCTCCCCAAACTCCGTGATAAATGTATGAGTCTGCGAGCTCCACCTCGAAAGCAACAATGTCAAGCCCTTAAGATCTCGCACTGGATCCATCACCCTGAACGTCGCCTCTATCGCAGCCACCAATCCCAACGCCTCCAACCTCTCCACCCAAGCCGAACGCTCTAGCATGTACATACACCAAAAATTCCACCCCACTGGCATCGTGTTGTGGCCCTTGAACATCACCGGCGACCATGGCATATCTAGGCGCTCCGCCAACAAACCCGGCACATACCTCGGCGACATCACCGGGGCAACCTCCCCACTCGGCGCGCGGACATACGGCGACGGAACCATCGGACTCCCCGCCATCGACGAAGCACTCCACCGCCCCAGGAACACATCCGCAGCCACTCGCTGACTCAGCTCTTGCCATAGCTCCCTCGGCGGGCAACCCGGCACCACTCCCTTCGTCGTCAACAACACGTTGCTGTGACTCGGTACCGGATCAAAGCTCCTCGCTCCACTATCAAAGCTCAACGGCACCCCCGATATCTCCACCGGTGCGGCCTCATCATCACCAAACATGTCGCCATGCGACGCCGTTGCTCGCCCGCTTGCTCCACCGCGACGGCGCGCGCTTTGCTTCTTCCTCGTCCTTTTTGGTGAGCCTCCAACATCCTCCCTCGCATCGGACAAGCCACCACCGCGCGCTCCTCGCCCCCGCCCGGCCTCGGCCCCGGCCTGGTCGGCCTCGGCCTCGGCCTCGGCCCGAGCGGCATCGGCCCGCCGCCCCCTCTCCTTCCTTCTCTCTTCCCTTTCCCTCTCCCCTCTTCCCTCTTTCCCTCCCTCTTTCTCCTTCCCTTTCCCTCTTCCTCCTTCCCCCTCTCCCCTTTCCCTCCCCGCGCCGTCACCACCCTCGGCCTCGGCCGAGGCCGCCCCTCCCCTTCCTCCTTTCTTTTCTTTTCCCCTTCCTTCTTCCCCCCTCCTCCCTCCCTTCTTCCCTTCCCCCTTCCCTCCAACCCCTCGGCCATCCGCGGCCTTGCCCCCTTTCCCCAAGCCCCCTTCCACCATGCTCCCCTCCCCTCCTTCCCCCATGGTCGGCCTCGGCCCGGCGGTGTGCTTCGGCCACCGTCGCGGTTGGCCCTTGGCCTCCCCTTCCCCCACTTGCTCCTCCTCTCTTCCCTCCTTGCATCCTCTTGGCCTCTTGTGAAGTCCTTAATCTCATGAGTTTTCAATCTTCCCTCTTCTTCTCTTCTTTCTCTTTCCCTCTTCTCTCTTTTTTCTTCTAAATGTAAAGTCCCCTCTCTCTCTCAAGTCTTATACTTTCCAACCTTTCCCCCTCTTCTCTCCCAAAAGTCTCCCACTTTCCCCCCAAAACTTCCCCCTCTTTTTATTTCAATTTCAACTTCACACTTTCCCCCCCAAACTTCCCCCTCTTTTATTTCAAATTCAACTTCAAACTTTCCCCCCAAAATCTCCAACCATTCTTTCTTCAACCCGTTACCCCTTTTCGCGCTACATTCGTCCGAAATAACGCTCCAACTTCTACGCCATTTTTTTATCGCTGTCTAAAAAAAAAAAAAACCGGGAACCCCCCCCCCCACGCCTTGCGTTAATATAGCGCCCGTTCCTTAAGTTTCGACCCCGGTGCTTTTCTTTTTTTCTTCCGAAGCCGGCGCTTATGCGTGCGGCGCCCGCTCGGGTCGCCCCTCCGCGCGCACCACACGCAGGGGGCTTATGTTCCCAACCCATTCTGGTTGGACCCAGGGGCCCACTAGGGGTCCCGCTTCGCGCAAGCACGTCGGCATATGCAACAGTCGTTCGTCCAACGCATCGATCCGGTCAGCGAGCGCACGCTCAAATCACGTGCGTTTTTCGCGTCACGCGCCTTGTGCGTGACTTAGGCGCAATTTATTTTGTATTAACGTGACTCACGGGAGCGCGATCGTCACGCCGGGACCACACGAACACCTTTTCGTCAGAATCATCGACCGACAGCGTAACCCGAGCAAGGGGGCCAAGGGGCAAAGGCCTTGGCCAGCCCCATGGGGTCGGCCTCGGCCTCCCCCAGGCCATGGGGTCGGCCTCCCCCTTGGCCTTCCCCCCCGGTTGTTCACTCTTCGCGCAAAGTCCCTTCCGCGCTTTGTTCGTCTCATACACTTCGTATGTGACTTTGGCACCTTGTTTGTCACGTGGGTACGATTCATGTCGACGCGCTTGTCATAACACAACTTCCGGATTCGTCATTGCCCATCAAAACACCTATCGTCGGCGCGCCCGAAGTTCACCTAGGAGGAGGAGTGGCCTTGGCCTCCCTTCATGGGAGTTGGCCATCGGCCTTGGCCACCCCCTAGGGTCGGCCTCGGCCTCACCAAGGGGTCGGCCTCGGCCTCACCAAGGGGTCGGCCTCGGCCTCCCCAAGGGTGGTGGCCTTGGCCTTCCCCCATGCTTGGTCTATGACCTCCCCCCTCGCGCGCACTTGTTTTCTCAAGTCTTTGCACCTCCGCGATGTTTACGGACGTTCGTCCATCAACCTCGCGACGTCCGTCGTGCATCAACCTCGCGACGTACGTCGTTCATCAACCTCACAACGTCCGTCGTGCATCAACCTCGCGACGTCCGTCGTCTGATGACCGCATACCATCACTTCCAACTTTGTCATTACT